>VUQI01035071.1:39096-53707 GCA_015106735.1 Paratilapia polleni
AAGTAATGATTTAAAAAAAAAAAAAAAAAAACTGTCTATTTTTCCACTATAAATCAAGAATGCTCAGACACATGGGATGCAGTGCATTTCACATTAGTGGCAGACGAAATGGTAGCTTGGGTTAAAAAAAACAAAAAACAGGAGAATACTTATAAAGTATTTGCAGTGATATTTCAAGGTTCATCATGATTGAACAAAGAGTATCCCTTGTAGAGGTTTTTCTCTTTTTAGCATGCAGACACTTAAATGTAAGATTATGTTAGATTAGTGCATATTTTATGTTAAAAAATAGAATAAGTAATTAAAATAAAACAAGTGAGCAGATGCAAATATATAAAAGATTTGAATAGAAAGGCTGTATTCCAAAATGTTTCTGTATTGTTTCTGTAGTATTTAAAACTACCAAGTATTGCTCCTTAACAGTAGTGCACACTTTGCACTGAAAACAGTATGTAAGCATGTGTATGTTGTGCTGGGCCAACAATGTACCTCTTGTGTATCTCTTAGCATGCATGGTAATTGCCTTGTCTGCAACAAAAACAGTGACTGTATTGTTTATGTTGACCTAATAGTTTTTGGCTCACTGGTGTCTGAGATTGTATGTTTGTATTATGCAGTGTTATTATTACATATCATAGTAATATCAGAATATAAAATAAAAAAACACTTAAAACTCCTGGGGTTGTTCTTCATGCCTTACTTTGCCCATTTACATATGTACTTTGGTACAGAATAAAATGAAAGCATGAAGTCATATTTTGTTCTTTTGCGATTGTGTTTATGAAAATTTCTGACTATAAAAAGGTATCTCAGCCACAAAAGTACAGTGATTTAGCAGAGTAAGTGTGAGATAGGATATGACCAGCCTGGCACTGACTGTGCTCAAGGCGTCACAATGGGCTGTCTGTTTGATAACAGATCAGATTTACCTCTAAAAGACAGAATTTGACAAAAGGCTTAGGAAACAGTTCTGGGAATACAGCACTAAGGAACAGTATACAAGAACAGTAAATGGATGTGGAGCACACTGTTATGTGCACTGAAAGAGTTTACTGAAATTTTACTTTCATTACAAGCATTATTTGAAAGAAACCAGATGAAACCTGTTTAAAGCCAGCTGTTTATTATGATACTCTTGAGAAACTAACAGCAGATGAGTGCCGCATATACAGTTATAACCTGTGGATCTGTGGTGCATATTACAGCCTCTTGTCTGCAGTCTGTGTTGCCATGTGTTTTCTTATGTGTCAAATTATGTTTACCTCACTTCCTTACTTTCTAAACATTAAACATGATCAGCTGTAAACAGAATTAGCCCTTGTTTAGGCTTCAAAAGATCATGATATTTAAATGCTGCAGTTTATTGCTTAGTTTGCCTTATGGTACAGGTAACCTGATTGGAAAAACAATGGGATCATTGTAATGATCTCATTTTTACTGATAACATTGTTTTGGAGTTTGAGCTTTCCTTCCTTTTCGAAGTAATCTTCTGTGAAAATACAGGTGTATCACCCTAAATGAAAGCATTTCCACAGCTTGGCCATAACCTGAATCCACTTTCTCTGTTAAGAAACGGTGTGACTGTAAAATGTGAAGTTGCTCATTTAATGTTATATTTTCAACATTATGTAGTCAGGATATTTCATATAAAATTACCTGCTTTAAAATGTAAATTTTTCAATCACCATTTTTTACAATAAAGTTAGGCCACTCTGTAAAATGCAAATAAATACAGAATTAAATGATCTGCATAAAAAAAATATAAAATATATTTCGTTCTTCATTTCATTCATTTATAAACAACATATCTAATATTGGAACTGAGAAATAGCAATGATTTTTTGAAAAATATATGTTCAATTTAAATTTAATATGAGCAAAAATTTCAAAAATAAAAAGCTGGGTCTGGGACATTTACAACTGTGTCACGTGAAGTGAAACATTAACTCTTTCCCCCATAAAAACAACATTTGATGACCTCCCCTGTACCCTTAAAGATAAGTTTTGACACCTCAATATATATGTATATAAATAAAGACGTGGTTTGACGACCATTAGAATAGGTTCTGGGTTTTTCAAAAGGTAGCTCTAGTAAGCTGTAAAAGGATTACTCTTAGTAGGCATCCAAGGGGGAAAGAGTTAAGAAAAAATGTGACACACCGGCTACTGATTGTCAATCCTTGTTCTTTAGGTTATCTTGGTGATTCAGGGCTTAGAGTTTGTACAGATACTGTAAACTCTGAAATGTGCTATCATCCACACTATTAAACCAAACTCAGAATAAAGGTCATAATGCTTGTTACAGTTGCCATCTCTAGCATTGTTTATACAGACACCCTAGGTATGCTGGGGAAGATGAGTTTTGCTATCATAGGGTAGCAGGCTGTATTAACTTGAAGTACAGCACACCCCTGCAGATGTACCAAGCCCCAAATGCAATCAGTACAAAAGCATTGATTGTTCATTTTTGCACAGCACAAGCCCTTTTGACTCAAAGTGCTGTCTTAAGGCCACAGGCATGGCTCTCTTGGCAGTTCTAAGGTTAAAGACAGAAATTGATCTGGTTTCACTGTTAGAGCTTACAGACTATGGGCTACCCCATATGATATGTGGTCCACAGCCACAACTGGCAAAATGTGGCATCGACCTTTAAGTCAGTTAAAATCTAAAAGATCTTTTACATGATTTCCTTTAGAGGGTGGATTTAAGATTTGTGAAAATGTATTGATGCTGTGTTCCCTGTACCCTTTCTTTTGCACACAGGCACATGCACGTGCCTCATACACACTGTGTACCATGCCTCACCAGACAAAGATTTAAAATTAATCACACCTAATAACTTTAAAAGTCATTGCATTACCTTTTTTCATTAACAAGAGTTACTTATTTGACTGAATTAGAAGCAGGATATTCCATGCCAATTTGACATTATCCAACAGTTATTAAATTAATAGGTGCTGCAGTTCATTAATATTCTAATTAGCAGTTTCATTAACAGTTATCTGATCACAGGTGGTATCTGCATATGACTGGTTCACCAACTGTTTTGTACTGAGACCTATGAAGCATTTCCCCTTTCTTAGTCAAAGCAGTAGCAATTAGATGCTTTTCCTTCTTATGGGATACATGAAATAGAATCTGTACTGCTCATCCATCATTCAGAATGTTTCTGCTTCTTTTAAGGTATTATACTTAATTGGTGCCTAATGTTCAGGATGTCTAGTGAAGTGAAGCACACCTCCCTGCAGGTTTCAGCATGTGACTTACACAACATACCCTTTCTCATTAACTTTGACCCACCAGACTTTCTTACTGTAGCTAACAGGGGATTTAAGCCTTTTTGTCTCAGGATCACTTGCATATAAAACCAGAAGGCTTTTTCTGTCTTGAGTCATTTCCCTGGCTTATCCCCGATGGACACCAGTGCAGTCTGTTGGGCAGTTGGAAATGTTTAATGTATTGGTTGATAGTCACCAATACAATGTTTAATATTTTTAATAACCACTGGTTCTGCTTTTGAATGAAGTAAACTCAAAGCTTACTTAGATCTTAGATTGAGTTCCACCCTTTTTTAAAAAAAAAATCTTGGGATATTATTTGCTTTTTGAAGTGAAATTTGCACATCTATGACAATGTCCTCTAGACTGCACACACACTTTTATTGGATATTTAAAATCTTTAAAGCTTGCTGTGTCAGAGGTGTTTTTAACCTGTAGCTCAAAAATATTGAACTTTGCATGTATAATACAACTGCACAATTCAAGGACATAAGCTATGCTTGTGCAAACACCACCACACTTCTTTGGTATGGATTGTGCACTAAGGATCTCCAATCTTTGCACTGGTCTATTAGTATTGACCCTGAGAGTGGAAAACAAGACCCCTCACAGAATATTGATGCCAGTAAGGCAGTGTACAGGATGATTTGTACTGCACATGCATCCTCATTGATTGTTTATTACAGCTGCACTCTGTGAAAAAAGGATTCATCTGTCACCCACCAGTAATGAGTTTTTACATGCAGAATCTGTTCAGGCCATAGGCATTTCAAATGGTCTGTCTCTAAAAAAGACAAAGATTGAGCAGCAATCATGGCTTATTATGTGACTACACTGAAGGACTGGAGAGTAAAAGAGGCTGATGCCGGATGGTAGACAGAGGAAGGGGGTACTGGGTGGAGCACTGGCGAGTCTTTGTTGCAGCTGGGGTTCTTTGCCTCAAGCTACTGTGTAGCCTTTCTCACCCTACAGAGCAAATGCTGGATCAATGATAGTGCTTTATCAAAGGGTGGCAAAGACTAATGTGCTTCTCTAAAATTGCAGACATGAATCCTGGTGTGTGCTATGTATGTACACTAATGAGCTGTGCTGCTGCATGTTGTCGTGGTGATTATCATCTCCTCTGGAGATTGATCCCATCAGGGTAAAAGCAGGAAGGAAAGAGGATGGTGACCAACAACAACAACAGCAGCAGCAGCAGCAGCAGCAGAAAAACAGCATGGCACTCTACCCTGGCATCACATCATCAGAGCTGTTCTCTCAAGCTATGGAGCCTCACGTGGTAATTAAGTAGAATTACATCAGCTTTTTTCATTGGACGAACATAAATCCCAGCATGGAAATTGGAATTATTCACAGCTGTTTTTTGTTCTGCAGGTTTTGGCTCTTGCTGCTAAGTGGAACCCTAAAGATGGGTTATGTCCTGACAGCTAATGATAACAAAGCCAAGTACCCCTTTCCCCCTCAGGACCCACTCTACAGCCAGATGTGTTTTGAGTGAGCTAATGAAAATTTGTCAGGCAATTTTTATATGTTTTACTTGATGGCCGAACCTGTTGTAGTGTAGGTCTGAATCCATAGTGGCTCCATTAACATGAAAGCACTTCATCTCCTAATCAATACCCCAACACACAAGTGAGAAACAGCATCATTTTTATTTATGAATAGGCAGGAAAGCTCTCAATAGACACTTGAAGAAAGGTTTGTCTTCATCATGTTGTGTGTACTTGTGGTTTGATGTGCCATTGCTTAAATACACACGCATGACTTCAAGGGATTAGAAGACTCCGAAATGGTATCTGATGTAATTATGGAGAAGCATTTAAGATAAAATATGAAAAGATAAAACTGAAATCATCCCTGTGGAGAAATCGTTCTTGAAGCAACAGTGAGACCTCGGATGCATACATGGAAAAAATAGTACAGTAAAAATAAAATAGAATTTTGCTCTAATGGAGTATAGAAAACACAATACTACTGCTGTATGATAAATTTCTATTTCCAAAAAAAACCCAAAAACAAGTAAAAAGGTTTTGTCAGAATAGGGTTTTCTATAATCAAATTTAAAAAGTCTTGCCTTCTATTATTATATAAAATGTACACACAGAGGTTTTCTGTTTGTATTGTTTTTCATGTGTTGAAATTCAAACTGTCAACCAAGATACCGATGGTTGTGCTTTTTTTGGTGTGTGTTGCATACATCGACGGTAACATGGATAGCAGTAAGGCTGAGCTGCTGAATGAAATGAGATTTGCATGTTTTGCTGTGGAGACACAACAGGCCTGTTGTACACAGTCTGTCATTTGCAATCTGGTCGATCTGCAATGAATAGCCTGTTCCGCAGGGCTGCCTCCAGAGAATGGAAGCTCATACAGTTCTAAAGCCTAAAACAACAGAGAAGAATCTCTCATATTGTATCTCTGGGTATAAATTTACATTTCTAATTTCTCTGGCGTTTAGCAGGCAGCCCCACAGGCCAATACAGATGTCTCTGGCAATGACCTAACTCTTCATTAATATGTATGCTGACAACCAACCAAAAAGAATAATAAAATTGCCCCTCTCCAGTTACAGTTTCTCTGGGCTCCCAGAGCACCAGGGAGAGCAAAAAACTGTCCAAATGTAGATCCTGAATTCTCTCCTCTCATCTCCTTGTGTCTTCTTCTGGACCAAGTGGGGTGGTCGGCTCTTATTAAGAGACATTTAATAGGATACTTTACCGACTTCTCCCTTAATGTAATTATTTAAGTATCAGAGATCACATCATACCATATCAGAGGGGAAACTTCTTTTGTTGGAAAAGAGGAAACAGTGATGTGATTGTTCAGGGTTTTTCTTTTTTTCTTCAGTCACATCTTAGACAAGTTAACCTCTTTAATTAAGAGTACTTAGCTGTGTGGGCCCGGATGGGGCAGGAAGCGATTGTTGAGACCCTGCCAAGCTGGATCGGGTTTCTCAGCAGCCCATGCTTCCAGCCAAGGCTGAATGGGAGGCTGGCTTGTCAGCAGATGCTGTGCTCAGGGATCAGTGTCTCTCTGTTGGGTTACAAGAGCCCTTTTCCTTAAGACAAGAGAGGAAAAAAAAAAACAGAGAGGACGAGTAAAGGGTGTAGTAGTGAAACAAGGATGAGGGGAAACTTGTATTGTGAGATATGTGCTCTGATGTTAGAAACTGTATACTTGGCATAGGCTGTCACTTTGTTTCTGGCCCAGTGAGCATGTCAGCACACCATTGTCCTCTGTGGGGATATCATCAGTAGCAGTGCAGTATATCAAAATCTTCTTAAGAATACGACACAAGCCAGTCACTTTGCTTGAGAGAAGGAATTTGCCCTAAATGCTTCAGTATTGTACGGCAGTGGGAGAACACAGTTTACTACTTCTTACATGTAGTCTAGGAAAAAAAATCAAAGAAAACGAGCTCTGTTACAGAAATTTGATGTTCTACTTTAACACTGTGGTATACTGTGACTAATATGTGTTGAATCAGTCGCACTTACATGGCTGCCAAAAATAAATATGAATACTCTGCATGTATAAAAGATAAGTGTGGAGCTGTTTCAAATATTTCATCTCACAAAAGTCCCATATAATGAATCACAGTTCTGAATCTTCAGTTCCTTCAATAATAGCTTCCAGTCTGCTGTGTTCGCATGGTAATTTCATCCAGCGCATAACCCAAAATGAATACATACGTCATGTGGTTTACATGCTGTATCTGTATTAGTTTCTCCAGTGTTCCAAGAATGACGCCTCTAATTTCAGTTTTTGATATCCTAAATATCCTTTATGCGTGTGGTGACATGCAATGTTCTAAGGGGACAACCCAGTAATCTCCAAGTTTATGGGTCTGTTTGCCAGACACGGGAGTTTGAAGACTGAATTTTCCAGTGTACAAAGAGACACAGGATAATATAGTTACAGCTGAAGAGGCAAGCATATGTAATAGTTGGTGATTGTCTTTGGAAAAAACATATGTAGCGTATGTAGTTAGTGTAACATAAATAAAATACAAAAGCATGTATACTAAAGTATGAGCAACAGTATTAAGGAATTAAGGTGTTCACTATTCATAAAATGTAAGACATTTCTAAATAAATTAAATAATTAACATATAGATGGGACGTCTTGCTCTTTGTGTTTGTATCTGTGTGTGGAGTTTGTGACTCCTGGGTGCCCTGCATTGACAATATGCCGTGTCCATTATCTCCTCAGTGGTGACTTCTTCTTTACCTCCGAGTTGAACCTGACTGTCCCCTAAGTGTATCAGTGAACAGAAGCAGACCCATATAGAGTTTCCCTGTCATGAACTAACATATACACACCAGGGTCTACAAGAGTTCAAAGTTCTTGGGTGTCCTAGGGGACAAACCAGAGTGAAAGGCTAGGCTTTTTTTGGTCTAAATTACTTCAAATTACTTTAAAATTATACCTTCCAATGTCTAGACTCTTTTAAAAATGCACTATAATGCCTATATGGTAATACCAGCCATTAAAATGAGGCGTGTGTCTGCAGTGAAAGCTTCAGTAGAACTATATCTTATCTTTTAAAGTGCTGAAGGTAACATTTAAAATTTGCACCTGCAGATGTCACTTAAGTGTTTCCTGTACACACTTAGTGATCTGGGGGAGATCACAAATGAAATGGATGACTGTGTCTAACTGGGAATTCTCTTTGATCTACGATCAATCTCTACCATATGAGCTGGGGTTTTTGTTGAAGGGAAAATTGAGAGGGATGGCAGTCTCATTTCCCAAGTTTACCACAAAGTTCAAGCGTCCATAACCTGTGGTCAGTGCCTTCTTGTATGCTCTCGTTATGCCTGTATACTGGACTGTTCTCCTCTGCCGGAGCTTGTTTCTTGTATTACTCTGTACTCTCTCAGGAATATAGTGACCTTGCGGGGCCATGGAAGTACTTATATTTGAGACCTTTTGAAACTAAAGGTGACAGCCTCACTTAGAACTCTCAGATTAACGACTAACCACATCCAACATGACACACATTTCCAAACTACAGTATTTGAGCCCATTCCATATTCGCTCTCTCTCTGTCATATATATGTATATAAAATACACAACAGTGTTGCCTAAGGGTAGTGAGCACAGATAAAAATTAAATAAATAAATAAATAAAATATGAAGGTATTTTTTTTTTTTTAGTTGTCTGCACCTACAAGAGACCTTGTGAGTTTCACTATTCAGCATGTACATAGATATTTTTGCATCTTGAAATGTTCAGTGTCAATGCCAGCAGCAGCAGCAGCAGCTCAATTGAAATGGAAAAGTATTCTGAAATCACAAAGTGGCTCTAGCTAGCTGCCTGTGAAAGCACTCAGGCTCATCTGGAGCTGTGGGCCACAGCGGTGGGGAATTCAAACCCCACCTGTAACTCATTATACCAAGGCCCAGCACTATATGCACCATCCACATTTTGATCTTTCTCCATTTCATCTGAAATAAGTTCCATGAAAAAGAGCAACAGATTCAGGGTGTTGGTGTATATGGCTCACCAGCCAACACAGCTGCCTACATTGACTTCCTTTCCCCCTATTAGCTAGCCCCTGACTGTGGAAGATTAGAGACAGATTGCAGCTTGGGACTCCGGCCTCACTGTATTGAGAAAATGACAAGGAACAATCACTGTCTCTAGTATTTTTTTTATTTCTTATTTATTTTTTATGACTGTTTATTTTACAGCTAAAGAAAAGGATTGAGACCATAAATCAGCAGTATATGTTTTCATTTTGCATTGTTCACAAGGATCAAAACATGTTGTGGTGTTAGGCTGCAGATGCAGTAATCGCACATGTACATTAGTGGTAATTTTTATGTACCACTCAAAGTGCTTGTATCTGCAGTGCAGTTCTCAAAAGATACAGGCATTTCCTTTGATTTGAAGACATTTTTTTTTGTGAACAATGCAATGCGTCATTCATTCATTTAATTTATGGCAAGGAGCTAACAAGCAAATTGAAAGATTAAATATCCTGCTAAATTCTCATTTAGTATTTTCCAACATACTTAATCTCTGTGGAATGGTTGCATTTTACAAATGTATGGAGCCCCCACGGCAGGGGTTTCAGGTTTGGCTTTTCCTGTCTGATAAATATAATGCTCAAAACTTGGCATTGGTACTGTCTGGGCTGCAATCCAGAAAGCCTCAAAATGCTCCAAAATTTTCAAAGTTGATCCTTCATTCTCTAGTTTGAACCATAACATTAACAAGCAAGCTGCTTGCTTGAGTCAGATGGATTGAGTTAAATAAAATGAGCTGTACTAGTTATTATGTAAAGCATTTAATGGGGGTGCTAATAATGGTTTGCTGAATGCTAGTATACAGGAGTCAGATATGATTAGCATTCAGCATATTCCATACTGTAAGCCAAATTGCCTTATGTTTCTTTGTGGAAAATTATTCTGTGCATCAATGGACAATTTGCCATTAAAATCTTGCTTGTTGGGTGTTTTTGTTTCCCTCATCAGGACAATTAGTCATTTATTGCATCTTCTGCTAGCTAGACATTTTCCTTTGGAGGGCTACTTCTATCTCAGTATAAGTATGCCATTTATTCAGGTTTAATAAATACACAGGGTACAAACCAATTTAAAAATAAAATCCCTTCTCTGGAAAGATCGTTACATAATAATTAAAAAAAAAACAATGCTCTCCTATGCCACGGAGGCACATTTTAGTTATGTACATATACATTCATATTTTGCATTGGTAAATGCAAAGTCATTGATCCCATGATGTATTTTTACCAGAGTGTAGGGGTTGTCTTGTTTCTTATTTTCAAGCCTTAATTAAATGAGAGCAATATGACCAATGATTTCTTGATGATGAAATCAGAAATGTAGTAAAAGTCCCTGAAAAATGCACTAAGAAAGGAGTTCTTTGCAAGTCCCTTATTCAGCAACTTACTACATTAAAAAAAAAAAAATCTCTTTTTAAAGTTAATGAGAAACCTACCAACTCAGTGAGATTTTCTTGTGCTTTCAGTGTTTCAGTTACTTCAGTTACTTTCTCAGAATCATCTAAGTTGACCTAATGTCTGTATTTTACTGTTTTTGAGAATTACAGGATTTAAATGTAAATTAGTAGGCATTATATAGCAAACACTGATGACATTTACCACAAAAGGTGTAAAACGTGGATTTATACATATTTAGTGTATGGCAGGTGGTCAGAAGCAGGAGTATGGTTACTTACAGGAAGGTTTCCATGTGGCTTTCTGACCTTGGGCTCATTTCCTGTTGGCACACCCCTGCTGCATACAGGAGCCCTCTGTGAGATGACTCATGCTTGACCCAAACATGTACAGGACATGCCTTGGTAGTCAAACATCCTTGCAGTGTATGCACTGATGCAACATGCATTTTTGTGTTTAAAAATTTATACCTACGTTGCTGTAAAGTGGAGCAGTTTCAAATGCAGTTAGTTCAGAGCAAAGTGTTTGGGGTGTAACAGACAGATGGGCATTTCAGACAAAGATACTGTTCACTGGGAAGGATTATTTGACAGCTGTAGTTTTGGTAGTTTTGGTTTTACATCCTTCTCCAGTAGCATGTCACCATCTCACATTGTTTTGCTGACCCAGTGCCTTCCTCTGTTGTTGATATTTGATGGTGGCTGGCCACCTTTTTGCAGTATTACCCCATTTTTATACTGTGTATATATAGACGCACAGGCAAACAAGTCAGCATTGGTTATGTATGTAACCCAGAGAAAAGCATCAATGTAGCCACTAACAGGAAGCTTAAGCCAAATTTGGCTTCAACCTTTCTCTCTGAATGGTCATGTAAAGTGTGAATAAAACCAAAATTTTGCTTATGTGAATGGTGACTTTTGTCAGATTACTTCTTTATTATAAAATCAAGGCTTTAGCATTGAAGAGAAGCAGGTTCAAAAATGGAAATTAAAGTTATTCCACTGGGTCCTCAGTTTCTTGAATACCAGGAGTGCACAATATGGACTGGCAATTGTGCTGAAACATGAACCTTGACACAACACAAAGGCATGTGTCACACACAACTTAATGTTAGCAAACTTAGTAAAATCCTACCATTAAAACCACCGGAAGAGTCTGGGCTCTAACTGAGAGCGTTTCCTGCAGAGCTTTCACACCACAGATAGTATAAAATAAATATTTCTCTATGTAGAAAAGCCTGCTATGTGATTTATTTTAATCAGTTTAATGACTTTTATAGACTGATGCTTTGGTGGTATAATCAGCAACATTTTAACTAGTGTATTTTAGACATGAATATTAATTTTGCAAGCAGATAAAAAATAACTATTATTAAACAACTGAAGAAACTTAAGTCTAGTGTTCTTGCATCTTTCTTTCAATTTTGATTTTTCCTAATTTGTGTTAAACACCTGGTCAGTACTTTGAATGTGCTGACACTCTCTCATTGCTTAAAATCAAAATGAAACAAACATGCCAGTGTTCTCGCCAGACACCTTGTGTGAGCGTCTTTCTTAGGCAAGCTCGAGTCTGAATGAACTCCCTGTAGAGTTGCCACAAGGAGAGTTGAACTCAGCAAGGCCAGGTGATCTTACCTGCTGACAGATGATAGCTGCATTGTTCTCTCTGACTCCTCTGTTTGAAAAGTCCTCTGGATTCAGTCACAAATGCCCCCACTGCTTTGATACAGTTGCCTGGATACCAAGTCCACCTGGACTAGCATATGGTCACAGCATGCTGCTCTTCATGTGAGACAACTACTCAGCCAAAACAGTCTTTTCCTCTGTCTATCGCTCGTTCCCTCCCTCCTGTGTTTCTACCTTCCTATTGATATCTTACTTTTTTTTTTCCACTGAAAATGATTTTCCTGTGATATAATGTGTATAAATTATACAGCATCAACACCGTTGCAAAGGTAGAGTATATAATCTCACTGTTTGAAGGTTATATATCCCAAACTGTTTCCGAGGTCCTAATTCTGTCACTGATGAATTTGGCCTGTGTGCCTGCAGCTCTAATCACTTCTGCAGACAGGCTGAGAATAGACATCTGCTAGACTCACTCTTCTGAATACAGGCTGTGAAAGTTACAGTGAGAGGCAGAGAGGTAACTGTACAGAGTAATTATACACCAGATGATGGATGGGTCACAGCCAGTGACTGACAGGAGGGATATGGACTAAGGCTGCATTTCTTGGCCCCTTGGAGACCAACTTAAAGTCAAACAGAACCAGGCAACTGAGATGAAAATTAATAGATGTTCTACTGACTGTCTGAGATGACATGGAGCAAACAGAGACTGCGTGGGCCTAGAGGGAGTTTCAGTGTAGAACAATAAGCAGCTAGTTGCAGTAGAATGCATATCAATTCCTCTGACTGGCTCACTGATGGAGATAACAGGTTGTGTATCTTCATAACAAAGTATGTTATATAATACAGTCTCTGAACAAGTTACTTGTATTGTAATACAATTTGCTATAGGTAATAAAAGCAATATTTTTTGTACTAGTCTTTAAAAAGGTAGTAAACAATTCTTTCTGGGAACAAAAAGCACATCTAGACACCAGCAATATCTTATCAAGAATACTTCTCTTCAAACACTCTCCTTCATGTTAACCTCTTTTTATGTTTCTGTAATGGTTAATCCACCATTATGCACAAGCTCTTTAATCAAAATGATATTTTAATGTTAAAATATAATTATTGTTGTTATCCATTAATTTTCACATTTGCCGTTTTACAAAAAAAGCAATAAATAAATAACAAATAGTAAAGCACATTATTATTTTTTGATAATAACTGTAAGCTAAATTACAGTTATTTACTTGCATTCCTGAACAGAAAAATTTGTTTTATTGGTTGAATGTAATGCTTGATTAATTTCTGAGTTCCAAGTCCAGTGTGCCGGCTCAAATTTGGGTATAAAAACATGGATTCAGTTTGAAATTCTTCAGTCCTATACAAAATGGTAAAACGTTGAGAACTCACTGAAAAGGAAAGAGTTCGCATTAAAGCACTTTGTGATGCTGGATTGTCTTTCTCGTTTTTTTTTTTTTGATAGGTGATCTAATAAATTAGCTAATTACTGTATGTCGTGACATCCTTTTAATCGTCTCAATTCATTTCTTTCTTTCTTTCTTTTTTTAATTCTTTATTTAACAGGGACAGAGCATGTTAATTGAACATCAATATATAAAAATATAAAATGTAAACATGCCAGATTATAGCAAAACTGCTAATTTACATCTGTAGTCCCATGGCAGGTCACATAAAACTTTATAATATGCAAAGCCATAAAATATACAACAAAAACAAACAAATAATGCATCACACAGAAATGAGTTAAAAGTAGTCACAGACCTGGTTTGCCATCAGCCATCGTTTGTGCCTTAACTGTTGGGTATGTGGAGCACTCCTTTATTGCCATTGGTAAGCTATTCCAATATTTAGTTCCCTTTACTGCCAGCACAGTTTGTCCAAATATAGTGTACCTATGAAGCACCTCACAGTCCTCTCTAGTGGTGGCCGTAGTGCCAACCCCACGGGCCGTCTTTTGATTAATAAATTATTTAAAGGATGTGGAGTAAGTCCATGAACCTTGTGTATAAAACAAGCATACTTAAATTTTTTTAAATTATCAAAACTCAAAAACTTGTATTTTTCCAGAATTTTGCGGTGATGAAATGAGGATGGCTTTTTATCAAAAACTTTTATGGCTTTTTTGAATAATGATTCTGTTGAGTTGAGTGTTGTTTCACCTGTCAATGACCAAGTGGCCTAATTAATTTTAAATTCTGTAAGTTAAATTTTACTACACTGGACAACTTTTTTAGCATGATGTTTAAATGTGAAAGTAGAGTCCAAAGTGAGCCCAAGATATTTAAACTAATTTACAATCTCAAGCTCCTCTCCTTGGAGGAACACATTAGAATGCGTCACACACTTTTGGTATTTAATAAGAGACACGATTTAGTAAGCCATTTCTGAACATGATCAGTGCCTCTGTGAGAATTACGGATGCTTCTTGGGTGTCTTTTGCATGTGCAAAGATTACTACATCATCTGCATATATTTGTATATTAACATTTTGACACACATTAGGTAGATCATTGATATAAAGGGCAAATAAAAGTGGCCCAAGTATGGAGCCTTGTGGGACTCCTACAGAACATTCAAGGTAAGGAGATTTGATGCCATCAATACATGCAGATTAGATTAAATCATATTTGTCTCACAGAAAGCAAAGAATAACTTCTTCAGAAAAATTAAAAAGTGCCAATTTACTTAAAAGAAGTTGATGATTGACAGTGTCAAAAGCTTTCTTTAAATCAAAAAAAAAAAAAATAAAAAATAAAACATTAAT
>VUQI01035076.1:0-12439 GCA_015106735.1 Paratilapia polleni
ATCCCTTAGTTATGCTGCAATAGGCCTAGGCTGCTGGGGACTTCCCATGATGCACTGAGCATTTCCTCTTCCTCACTTCCTTTCACTCTCCATGTGTTTTATACACCATTTGCATTTAATCATTAGCTATTATTAACTCTGTCTCTCTCCTATAGGTGTGCCTTTTTGTCCTGTCTCCCTCTGCCCTCTTCTGTTTCCCCTCATCCCCAACCGGTCGCGGCAGATGGCTGCCCCTCCCTGAGCCTGGTTCTGCCGGAGGTTTCTTCCTGTTAAAAGGGAGTTTTTCCTTCCCACTGTTGCCAAGTGCTTGCTCATAGGGGGTCGTCTGATTGTTGGGGTTTTCTGTCTTTTCTGTCTAATATTGTAGGGTCTTTACCCTAAAATATAAAGCGCCTTGAGGCGACTGTTGTTGTGATTTGGCGCTGTACAAATAAAATTGAATTGAATTGAAATTTAATTGAATTAACAGAATAAAACAGGAAATGACTAAAATAGGGACATGAAGAGCACACGCAGGTAAAAAAGGAGACAGAGGCAAAGAAACACAGTAGACAAGGGAAAGAGAAAACACAAAACAAACCAAGAGAGAATGACTACTAAAAAGAAATAATGTTTCCATGAACTAGTTAAGCTTTAAATTGATTACTGTATGTTGTCCTCCTGTTCCCCTCATCCCCACTTGCTGCTCAGGTGAGTGCTACGTTTGTGCCTCCAACGAGCCTTACCGGAAGGTTGACTACACCAAGATCTCCATCCCAAGCTGGAAGCCCGGTGCCAGCACTGGGACCAGTACAGCAACCTCAAGCAGAACCTCCACGGCGTCCACAGGAGTGTCAACGAGCACCACCAAAGATCGTCCTGAAGGTCGGGAGGGCAGAGAGAGCAAAGACTTCATCAAACCCAAGCTGGTGACAGTGATCCGCAGCGGCGTGAAGCCTCGCAAGGCAGTGAGGATTCTTCTGAACAAGAAGACGGCGCACTCCTTCGAACAGGTGCTGGCGGACATCACTGAGGCCATAAAGCTGGACTCTGGAGCAGTAAAGAGGCTCTACACGCTGGATGGGAAACAGGTAGGTTTATATTTGGTTTTCCTGTTTTTATTTTTTGACAAACATTGGAAAAGCCACCCCGTGAGAGTATTTAAGGTAAATTACAGATCTGAAGATCATGGAGGCTTTCACAGTATGTTGACATATTAAGCAGTTTCAGTGGAGAACATGTTGTCGTATCTTCTCTGCAGAATAAAAGAGACATAAACACTCCTACTGGGAGAGATCCATTAACTAAGGAGAGAGCCTGTTCACTTCTTATCAATCCCACTCTACCTGATATACACCTAGAGGAAGCTCGAGATATCGTCCCTAATGAGTGAAACTACACAACTAAAGTAATGATTTACACTTGCCTCTGGACAGAAAAGCTCACTTCTGTGAGACTTCCACATCCACATCCTTGAATTATAGGTGCTTCTACAGTTTATTGCTTGTCTGATTGAGTCACTGCAGTTTGATGTTTTATATACCAGTGGCATTTATTCATACTGGTTTAGTCCACTGAAATTTTGCCTTTTAAGAGATAATATTGAATTAATAAAATTAAATGCATAAAAATTAAGTTAAGGATGATTTTTACTACATATCATTAGTATTAATTATTTTGGTAGTGATAATCATGTAGTGAAATTTTGATATTGTCACAACCCTACTTAATAATAATTGGCAGAAAAAATGGTTTACCCCATGAGCAGCTCCATAGAGCCCTGTTCATTCTGGACCTTGCAGTTGCCCCTTATCAAACAAGATGTTCACAGAGAGGGAGTTCTTTCAAAGTCCTTCTAGAAGCAAGCCTTGCTCCTTAGTTATTTCAACTAACAAGACCAAACTCCTGTCTAAGCAAATGGGGAGAGAGCCATACCTTTAATTTCGGTGGCCTCTGGGGTGCAAAAAAATGTTAGAATTACCAGTCAAACCAACAAAAAAAAAGTCTGGTGACTTTGGCCAACAATAAGTTTTTGAAAGTTTTTGAACTCACTTCTACTATGCATGTCAAAGTTACATGACATTAAAACTCCATCTATCCATCCACCCATCCATTCATCCATTTTCTGATGCTTAACTGGGAAAGCAGTCTATGCAGATATGGCCAGACCTGCCTCTTCCTGCCCACCTCCTCCAGCTCTTCCACGGAGACACCGAGGCCATCAAGTCAGCTGAGAGATATAATTTTTCCAGTGTGTCCTGTGTCTGCCCTGGGGCCTCCTCCCAGTTGGACATGTCTGAAACACCTCACCTACGAGGCACCCAGGGGGCATCCTAATCAACCACCTCAACTGGCTCCTTTCGATGTGGAGGAGTATGACCAAGCTTCTCACTCTACCTCTGAGGCTGAGCCCAGACACCCTTCGGAGGAAGCTCATTTTCACTGCTTATATCCAAGATCTCATTCTTTCAGTCACTACCCAGAGCTTGTGGCCATAAGTGAGGTCAGGAATGTACATCAACCAGTAAATCAACAGATTCACCTCTCCTCACTCATGAAGAAGACCCTGAGATACTTAAACTCCTCAGTTTGGGACAGCAAGTCATTCCTGACTTGGAGTGGACACTCCACCCTTTTCCGGCTGAGAACCATGGCCTCAGACTTGGAGGTATAAATTCTCATCCCAACCGCTTCACACTCGGCTGCAATCTGCCATAGTGCAAGCTGGAGGTCATGGCTCGATGAAGCCAACAGAACCACATCATCTGCAAAAAGCAGAGACGAGATCATGAGACCCCCGAACCCAGCACCCATATCGCAACTTCACTAACGGCTCAATCTAGAGTGCTGATACTTCAGATTCAGATTATGGATACAGTAAACCAAGAAAAACAAGTACACTTACCTTCATCTTTACTGCACTAACAAGTAGATATGTCTACCACCACACTGTTGAAACTGTCATGAACCTGCATTAGAGTAACAGCACAATTGGCTCATATATTTACCAGTTCAGGTGCTAGACAACCACCATCTTTAGCAGTGAAGAATTCTCCCACTGATTTCTATTCAGGATTCTCTGAGTGCAATATCTCGTCCTTAAAACATCTCCAGTTTTTTTGACAGCATTTAATGTGACATACAGTCATACACAGACATCCATAATCAGACTACAAAGTGAGAGGGTCCACCGTGGAAATCAAATTATCGCACTTCATTAAAAAATTATTCCTGGAATGTCTTTCATATCGGGAGTTGATCTTGTAGAAAAGAGGGTGTTTAAGGTTCAATTTTCAGTTCAAAGTGTACGGATGGTGAGCGTAGTCTCCTTGAAGCTTAAATCTGCAGCCTTTGCTCTTTTTAAGTACATGTGTTTGAAGCCCTGGAACTGCAGCAGTCAGCTAAAGTTAATTTGTTGAACAGAGTCTGAATATGAGCTGATCCTCTTTAAAATGCTTTTGTGAGGGTTCAGGATTTAAACTTATCACACGTTCACTGGCAGGACTATTTTTACCACACACACACATGCTCTGTCTTTGAAGTTACAGATAAGTGTGGTGGCTGTGATGATGACAGTGGAGAGCTGAAGAAAAGCAAAGAGCATGTCGAGGCGCCGGTGTGACTGAAAGAAGCTTGTTGTAGTGAACGTAGCTCAGATTTGTACACATGCGCTTTTTTTTATGGGCGCACACCCACACACAAATGTACTGGGTCCGCCCACAAAAACACACATTATCCAAGAGGCACAAAACTGTCTCCATTTGTTCACATGTAGCTGCACCACTGGCCTTAGGATAAATAAAGCACACTTGGCACACGCTGACTTCACAATAAAAGCATCCATTGCATCCACTTCCATAACAGTCTCATTGTATTCCCTTTTAAAAAGATTCCCTCAGGCAAAGTTTATATGAAAATGTTGACCTTTTTAAAAGTTCAAAATAAGATCAAACAAAAAACAGGAGACATTACACAATAAAAACAGAGTAGTACTCTCTCTACTACAAAAACTAACAACCTTGGTAATGACATAGTATGCAAAGATTATACAACACTGAAAGAGACCATTAACCTATTGGCAGTCGCCAATCCTTTTGGTCCATCAGTTTTGCGGCCCTTTACGTGAGATGTGATGAAGCCCTGAAAATCATTAAATGAGTTATATTTTTTAATAATCAATAGTCCTTTTGTTTCCCTGGCACAAAAGGAGAATAAATAACACCATCCATCAACCCATTTTTTAATGGGGGCAGCAGTCTAAGCAGAGTTACCCTGACCTCCCTCTCCCCAGCCACCTCCTCCAGCTCTTCCTGGGGGGAAACAGAAGTGTTCGCAAGCCAGCTGAGAAACACGATCTCTCCAGCGTGTCCTGGGTCTGCCCCGGGGTCACCTACCAGTTAGAAATGCCCCAAAACACCTCACCTAGGAGGCGTCAAGGAGGCAACCTGGTCAGGTGACCAAACCACCTCCATTTCCTCCTTTCGATGTGGAGGAGTAGTGGCTCTGCATTGGTTTTGGGAATTTGCTAAATTGTTCTATCAAACATCAGTATTGTTTGAGAGAACAATTTAGCAAATTGCTCTAATTGTCAGCAATTACAAGCTATCAGTCATCTGTGATAGCTGCATTACATTAAATTAGGTATTCATAATTGTTTAAAAAAAAAAGTATTTTAAAGACAAACTTCAGAACTGATGGACTTTTTTTTTTTAACAACATATTGGAAATGCCCAAAAATTAATTGTATATTTTAGTTTTTGGATGGGAGATTTTTATTTCTTAACTGATTCTTCAATTTCTTGATTAATATGCCTTTTTTTTTTTTTTGTATGTATATTTTATATATGAAGATACATGTAGTTGACTTGACAACAGTGGCATCCTGCAGACAGGCTGTCATTTTCCTTTTCCTCTCAGAATTGTTTGACACAATCCAAATACTAATTAGTTTTCCCTTAATGAATGCTTTTATTTTGAAGGCCGTGAATTGTCATGAAGGCTTTTATTCTCTGTCTGCCTCAGACTGCTTCACTTTCACTCAGTCTCACTGGAACAAGGCCAAAGTGTGTGTGTGTCCTCCCTCTGTTCCTTCAGTTTGTGCAGCCTCTTTAAGCAGTGGGACAGAAACCCCATTTCACATACACGCACACTTTGACACTGCAGTGTGGTTACCATAGCAACCAGTCATCCAGTAACAGCTCCTTGCTACAGACACACACGGAATGTTCAGTCCAGTTCCGGAATCGTTAGGGGGAGTGTGGTGTCCATGGCAACCGTACAGCATTAAAATTCCTCGGTAGCAGTTTCTGTCTCGGTGTGGAACAGCCGTTTAACAGTGCGGCGTATTTCAGGGAGAAATGTGTTTGATTGGATCACTCAATAAAGGAGCTAGACTGAAAAATTGGACAGGCTGATATTGAGTTATTTCAGCTATGTCTTAGTGTACAATGACGACTGATGAGTAACATGACATATAGTATATAGTAGCATATAGAAAATATTGAGTACTAAGTAGCTCTTCAGTTATTTAGGGAGATGCCACACACAGATGCTAGTTGAGAGATTGGTTTATTATAAAACAAAAGAAAAAAGGAATTAACTCAAACTAACCATGGCGTGTGCAATCAGTAGTGTCAGTGAGTGCATGAGTGAGAAAATGGTGTATGCAGTGTTGTAAGGTGCACAACCAAGGTCCAAACAATGTCTCAGGGAGCAGAGCCACACAGCAGCTGAACACTGAGAGCTTTTATAGAGCACTGGCACCCTGATCCCAGGTGCTGCTAGTACCACTAATTGGAAACGAGCCACACTACTCCCCCACTGCCTGCAGAGAAGACCCGCGACACAAAAGCCTGGAAGAAAGGCAAGGTGGAGCGGGTCATCCCAATATAACAAGATAACTGAACAGTTGGTGCTGTGATACTGATGAGTGAGATTTTATTTTTTTATTTGGCTTTATTCAAAGGCCTCTTTACACCAGCATTTGAAACCATGAACACAGACCACAAAACCATTAACCTAAGCTAATTCTCAATTCTTATCTATTTGTCTCTTTCTTCAAATCAATAACCTGCACAGTCAATCAATAGCTAGCCATTCTGAGAGTGCGGGCAGGAGTCCAAAATGTAGGAAGCTCCTTCTTAGGAGCACAAACTGCTCTACCAAAGAGGAATCATTCACAGTTATGAGCGGCAGTTGATGATTGAAATGCAACTTTTGAATAAACTGGGCTAACTTGGCTAAAGAGCTAATTAGCTAAAATCAAATATTTGTAGTTGTTCTGAACGGCTGTGAAGGTTGATTAAAATGTTGCCATCATAGGTCTCAAAAACTGGGGTAATAGTGCACCTTTCATCTTCATTTTCCATCCAGCCCTGTGAGCAGTCTCAGTGTGTGCCAGTTTCTAGACTGGATAATGTGTGAAGACACATGGATGAATTTTGCTGTGCCAGTTTCTCATGCTGCCGTTACTGTAAGCCTCTCATCTTTTATAACTGTTCTTACACCTTTGTTCATCCTTCTTTTCTTTATCTTTTTTCTCTCCCACTCTTTGTTTACTCACTCCTCCCTCTCTGCCTAAATCTGGGACAATTTGATGTGCAATTTGTATTTAATCCTCAAGACAGTTCCTTAGACAGCACATTGTGCTTGTTTGTGTGTGTGTGTCAGAGCCCGTTGAAGCGTTGCCAGCTGCAAACATGATTCAAAATTTCCCATCTGTCATCTGCTTTGTCACACGCATGCACGCACACACAGACACACACACAGACACACACATACACACACGTATGCCACTGCAGCATTTCCCAAAATCTGATGAATCAATGTGTGTTTCTCTTTGTGTGTTTGCGTGTGTGTTTGTATGTGTGCATGCAGCTGACCTGTTTGCAGGATTTTTTTGGGGATGATGATGTGTTCATGGCCTGCGGGCTGGAGAAGTTCCGCTACGCTCAGGACGACTTTGTGCTCACACACAGTGGCAAAACACAGGCCTTTGTGAATGGTAGGGCACACACACACACACACACATATTGCACACACGAGAGAATACAACCCTAAAACAACAACAAAATCACGAAAATAAAGAAAGTACTCCAGCTGGTGTATTCAGGTTTCTCAGTACTTGCGTAAGGGCTTATTCTGTTTCTGAAATGAAGACTTTAATTACACGTGCAAATACAAAATGGGAAACTTCAAACACTCGGTCATAAAACAGAAACTTTTAATTACAGAAGAGCTGAAAGTGCAGCTGTAAGTTTTAAGTGCCCCCGTTCTCTCTTTCCAGAGTGCAGGGCCAAGGCGTCTCGCTCGTCTGCCCCTCAGAAAACGACCAAGACTCCCAGCAGCTCCAGCTTCTCCTCCTCTAGGACTCCACCCAAAGGCCTGTCCAGGACAAAGTCACCTGGCCCAGGTATGAGTCAACAAGAAAACTGGCACTTATAACAGCTATTAAGAGTTGTCTGGTTATGTCACCAAAACTGTATATGGTTTTATTTAAGTGCTCTATCTTCCATATGTAGCTCAATGTCCTTGTTGCTCTTTGGGCTTCAGAGCTGTAACCCTTTAGTCACAATGTGCTCTCTCACCACCAAATGCAGTCAAATTAGACCTAAATAGATTTTTGTGATTTAGATTATAGATTTCTACCAGGCAACAAGTTGAGTCAGGCCCAGATATGGCTGTTGGTGTTTGATTTTAGCCTGGGTGGACTTGGACTATATTGAGTGGAAATTCACTTCCAGGTTGAGGCACCTACATGCCAGTCTTGACCCATTGCTGGCACCCAGAATGGGAAATGAATTTCAGCTGCTGTTTAGCTATATAATTTGGGGTATCCATGGTAGGTAAAACTCTTATTCAGTGTAAATAGAGGCACAGAGTTATGGCTGGAAGACTCAAACCTGTGACCTTTTTGGTTATAGGTCCTCAGAGTAGTATTGCAATGGATTCATCGAGTTACAGTGAGGGCTAAAAATTGAAACCATTTCATAACATTTTGACAAACTGGTGCAGTTGAAAATGTGCTGAGTTAGGTATTAGCAGTCCCTCTTTGCAGTGTTTCTGCGAAGTAATGGAAAGCTGTTAGTTAAATAACATGATACTGAAGAAAACTTCACAATGCCATAATTATTGAGTAAGTTCTGCTGTTAGAAGGTCTTTTCTAGATTTCTTGACATTTGGTTACTGAGGTTTCACTAAATCTAAAAATATGTGTGTAACATCACTGTTTTTAAATTTGATGGAGCAATGACTCAGAGGAGGAGCTTTTTGCAGAAACTGAGCACTCAAGAGTTTTAAAGTAAGGATGAACTACATTAATAATTTCTTAGAGCACTTGACCATCTGTTTCTTCCGCCATATGTCTGAAAACCTCTGCAATGTTCCACAGGTACTGTTATGATTACCACAGTATTTTGACCAATCAGATCACTTCTTTCTTGCTTTTCAGCCAACGAGGCCTCAGCTGGAAAGTCGCCCAGGTCTAGCCCGTCCCCCACCAGTCCCGGGACTCGACGCAGCCTCAAGGTCATAATGATCAGATGACTGGTGTTTTTATTTGTAGTTGGTGTCCGCAGTAACAGTTTGTTTCTTTAAAAGTAGTTAATTTTTATATTTCTCTTCAGATCTCACCGCGTCGTGCTTCCTCCACTGATGTAAACGGAGAGGCTGAGCAGCCAGACGATACCGTTGAAGGTGTGTGTGTGTGTGTGTGTGTTTTTTACCTTTTAAACAAGTCTTCAGTGTGTGTGTGTGTGTGTGTGTGTGTGTGTGTGTCTGGTCTGAAATCAGTGATCCTGAAATGTGAACTTCTTGGTAACAGATGCAACTTTACAAAAAAATCTTCATGGAACAGAAGTTCAGTGTGCTTGACAGCTGTTTGAAAAACCTGAGAGATTTTAGGCTGAATTTCAAAGTGAATTATTTAAAAACAGCATCTTGATAAAAGGACAGAGGAGGGCTGAGAGCCTCTCTGTGCAGCCAGTGGCAGCTTGAAAGACTTTAGCCTCTGGCATCAGTGTGTAGTCCCTGGCGTGCTTTCTGAGGGTCCCACAAGTGTTTGAAAGTCAAAAGAACAAATAAAGATCAAAAATCTCTGTAGCAGAAAAGACTCTGTGACTTAGAAGAGGGTAAAGGTGACAGCAGATCTTTGAATCTGTGGGTTTTAAAGTAAAGGTGACACCTTCCACAAAGCTGTCAAACCCTGAAACTCGCAGGTTAACTCAGAGGTTGTATGTTCAAACTTGAGGAAGTCAGTGACATTTGAAAAGTCAGCATTATCTTCTCTTCACAGTGAACGGCAATCGATCAGTTTCTTCCTCCATCATCAATGAGAAGTACAAAGTTGGAAAGGTGATCGGAGATGGAAACTTTGCTGTGGTGAAAGAATGTGTGGAGAGGTAAATAGCAATTACATAAACCACTACACGCCCATGCTACAGTATTGTTTGGCCTGTTTGTGCTGTTGGCAGACTGATATACTTAATCACAATGTAAAAAGTAAAAAAAAATAGGGAAAGCTGGTTATATGCTAAGGTCAGTTTAGCAAGTCGCTAGGTGGTTGTAAGGCAACATGATGGCGTCATAATATATCATGAATAATTCAGTTTTTGTGGATATAAATTAGATGTTATTTTCCATAACATAAAAATGATACAGTGCTTTTATAAGGTGTTATAGGTGCATGAATGCTAAAAGGTAGGTAATTTTAGCCCCTTGCTAGGTGGTTGCTAGGCAACATGGTGACGTCATAAAGATGTACCTGTGTGCCAAGTTTGGTTACTGGACTTCTGATGATCTAGGAGTTTGTGGTCAAAGAAACAAACACACACACAGACAGAGATTTTCTGTATTATATTAATAGATACTTTCTGTGTGAAGGGGACTCTGTGGCGCCCCCCTGAGTGCAGTAGCTGAACATTATGATTCAGGAAGTGCATGACTCCTGTAACCTTTTATCTTTGATTGATTGACAGGTCAACAGGACAGGAGTACGCACTGAAGATCATAGACAAAGCTCGCTGCTGCGGGAAGGTAACACTCACTGATTCCTGACAAAGTCTCCTGGAAATTAATCTAAGTCGATTTAACGTCCTCTGAAGTGATGAAGACACTCTGCGTGTGTGTGAACAGGAGCACCTGATAGAAAACGAGGTGGCGGTCCTGAGAAGGGTTCGACATCCGAGCATCATCCAGTTAATCGAGGTGGACGAAACGCCCACTCAGCTGTTCCTGGTCATGGAGCTCGTCAAGGTTGCTCCTCTTCTTCATCTTCTTGTTCTTCAGACACAGAAAGATTTATTTCATTTTAATATTATAACTGCTGATTAAAGCAAAACAATATTCTGAATGTTCTCTAGCTTGCAGCTTCTGTTGCTGCCTCAGTTTTTCATTTGGAAAAGTAAAGAAAATCCAGTGTTCTCATTCTTTCTTACGGTACAAAGAAACATTCAAAGCGTGTGAAAAATGTATTATTTTCACACCTCTGTCTATTCAGGGTGGTGATCTGTTTGATGCCATCACTTCATCCACTAAGTACAGCGAGCGAGACGCCAGCGCCATGGTGTTCAACCTCGCCGGAGCCATCAAGTACCTGCACCGAATGAACATCGTGCACCGAGACATCAAACCAGAGAACCTGCTGGTACAAACACACAAACACTGGATCATGTGTTAACAGTACTTTGTGGATTTTATTTTAAAATTAAGTATCTTGAGTAAAAAAGAGAGAGAAAAAAAAAATTCTAACTTTTATTTTTGTCAGTTTCCTGTATTTTAAGTGTTAAAAATTCATATAAACTGTCGTACAGGAATAATGCAACTCTCCATTGTTTAATTTACATTAACTGGTGGACACATTTAATGTTTTTGAAAGGATTAACTAACATAAGTAAAACAAAGTACATCAGAAAATCCTGATAAAACATCAGATTAAAAGTTCATGACACATTTAATTACTAATACTTAATTGACTTTTATTTTTTTAATACTTTGTGGTGTAAAATGATGATAAAATGATATGTGTATCAACTTCATAAGTACTTCATTAAATATTAATTTATTCTAGTGTTCATTCAAGCATTTGTAGATACTTTTAAATCAACATCATTGTTTATTCTTAATTTATTACCTCCTTTGAGTGTCCAGTTTAAAAAAAAAAAAAAAAAAAAATTCCCGGGTTCATAGAATCAGTCTGTGGTGCTGTTTACCACCTCTGTCCTCAGTCTTTGCGTGCTCTTTGAGAGGATTTCATGTATTTGTGTCCTGCAGGTGTGTGAGTATCCAGATGGCACTAAGTCACTGAAGCTGGGAGATTTTGGTTTGGCGACGGTGGTGGAAGGACCGCTGTACACCGTGTGTGGCACGCCCACGTACGTTGCCCCAGAGATCATTGCAGAGACCGGGTAAGAGGTCACAAAAGTCCCAATTGACGCTAATCTCCTTTTTTACAGTCAAACTGTCCCTTCACAACGAAGCTGGCTGAAAGTGGGAATATTACATTGATTTTTAGATCTGTAAAATAACACTGAAAATAAACGTGCACATATTTAAAGCTGGTTTGCTGGTCTCCAATTCCCCTCCCTCTTGTTTTCTGTCTAGTTTCTTCAGCTGCGTTCAGTCTGTCAACATTAGATGATGGCATGTAAAAGAGTACAGGCAAACAAATAGCATTTAAAATAGTCATTGTGACAGACTTAATCAAAGGCTAACTATTGACTTAATGCAGTACTTTAGTTGTTAAAAAATATATACAACGATCAGGCATAACATTATGACCGCTGAGAGGTCAAGTGAATAACACTGATTATCTCTTCATCATGGCACCTGTTAGTGGGTGGGATATATTAGGGAGCAAGTGAACATGTTGTCCTCAAAGTTGATGTGTTAGAAGCAGGAAAAATGGGCAAGCGTGAGGATTTGAGCGAGTTTGACAAGGGCCAAACTGTGATGGCTAGACAACTGGGTCAGAGCATCTCTAAACTGCAGCTCTTGTGGGGTGTTCCCGGTCTGCAGTAGTCAGTATCTATCAAAAGTGGTCTAAGGATGGTGGAACAGTGGTGAACCGGCGACAGGGTCATGTGACGGCCAAGGCTGTAGCTCAAGCTGCAGAAGAAATTAATGCTGGCTCTGATAGAAAGGTGTCAGAATACACAGTGCATCGCAGTTTGTGTATTCTGGGACCAACACAATTTTAGGCAGGTGGTCATAATGTTGTGCCTGATCGGTGTATATTACAGATGATGCATTGTTATCTTAGAGTTTTTAAACCTTTAAGAATTGAAAAAAACTTACAAACTTTGATAATTGATTATTGAACAGTCCTCTGTGTAACAAACTTTGACCCCCCCAACCGGTCGCGGCAGATGGCTGCCCCTCCCTGAGTCTGGTTCTGCTAGAGGTTTCTTCCTGTTAAAAGGGAGTTTTTCCTTCCCACTGTTGCCTAGTGCTTGCTCATAGGGGG
>VUQI01035078.1:4857-17956 GCA_015106735.1 Paratilapia polleni
AAGAGGAATGAGAGATTTACATTTGATTTGTATTCACAGGCTGTGCATGTCACCAGAGAGAAAACTGAATGTGAGAGGACTTTTAAAGAGTTAGGAAAAAAACAAAACAGCAAACAGTGAAGCACAGATGTGATAAGAAGACAACGCTGGCATTTAAAGATTATGCAGCGGCTTTGAGCCACTTGTGCTTTCTGTCATTTCCAGATTTTCCACAGATGATTACGATTGTGCTCCTCTTGTACTTAATGATCTTCTTAATCATCTTGGGGCTCAGATGATCACTTTAAATGACTGTAATTTCATGGTGGATTGTTTACATTTAAAAAGGCAGCAGATACCTCCTTGAATAGGATCACACTTGTTTTGTTATTATCCTTTAAACCTAAGGACCAGCAGGTATATTATGTCAAGCACGTTAATTTCACTCAATCTTAATGGAGAGCAGATTGCTGTTTGGGGTTGCATCTGATCTATAAATAACACCAGTTATAGCATGAAAATTGATACTGTATCTTAAGGCTGGGGGATTATGATTTGACAGGCTTTGTTGAAAATATTAAGTGGATGCAAATCATTCAGTGCTGATAGTGTACAGTGCTGCACTTTGCCTGCTTGGTTAAATCTTATCTTCACCAGAGATTATTGCAAATACAGTTTCTCAGCTAAAGGCTACAGTTGAACTCTGTGCTTATAAATCTACAAGAAAATCATTTATTTGTATATATACACTGGAAAAGAGGCCAATCTACACTGGTCATTTATGGGAAAACTGCATTTATGTGTATCAGAAGCAACAAAAATGTCAGGGGTGCGTGTTGATCAGAGTGTTGCTTCCATCAGGTTTTAAAGCCATCTGAAATCAACTTGATCATCTGAATTATTTCAGTAATTGGTAATCTGAGCCTTTATTTACAAAAGGTCTTAAAAATGTCCTTGTTTATCTTCTTAAACGTTACAATTTGCTTGTTTTTGGTCTTATGACAAAAACATTTATTTTGGACTTGGCCCTTTGAAGTTGTGATTGGTGAATTAACAGGTAGCTGATTGTTCTCAACAGGTGTAAAAATCCACCTGAAGATACTACATTAAAGTTGGATTTGTTATAATAACCATACTCTACTCATTTTAGACAGCCTTGCTCGAAATGTAAACTTTAAGCTTTTAAAATACCTGACAAACATATGAAGGTGGTTTCACAATTTTGATACAAATTTTTTCTTCTTCCATTTGAAATTAACCAGTGAAAAGATTATACAATTTTGCCAAAGTCCAGGATGCTTTGTTTGTTTCCTAGCAGTCCCTTTTCTTCAACTTCAAGTGTATCTGACTGCATCTCCACATTTACATAGTGATAAAACATCAAATATTCTCACTGGGGCTAAAACAATCTGACGATTAATCAGGTACTTGACTGACAGACTTGACTGACAAGTATTTTCAGAATTAATTATTTTTTAGGTCATCCTTTAAACCAGAATGCCAAATGATACAGGTTTCAGCTTCTTATTTTGAAATATTTGCTGGACAGTGGACTAAATATCTTTTGATTTTAGGCTGTTGAACATTTTAGAGAACAAACGATAAAAAAAGAAAATATTCAGCACATCAATAAAATTTGAAAATAATTGTTACTTACATTACTTACTTTGTACATACCAGTACTGAATATTGTATTCTGTTTGACAATTATGCAAAATTTAAATGTTCTGCTTTTTAAACACCTGTTTGAAAATTATATTGAAAGATTGAAACACCAGTCTCTTGTGTCTTTATGATTCAATATGTGCCCCAATTTTGATTTCAGTTTTGATGTTTTGTAGTATGAAGGTCACCTTTCTACATGCAAGTCAAACTGCAAGCAAAAAACAAACCTTGCTATTGAAATCGCTTCTGATGTCAGAGTCAGTTCAATCAATAACATGCAGAAACGAGGCTGCTTTATTGATTAACGCATCTAGTTCAGTCCTAAAAAAAAACAAAAAATCTAATCCAATGGATGCATTAACAAGGCAGCAATTAGCCTAAATAATCACCTGAAAATGACATTGACTACAACTGCTGCCGGTAGGGAAAATGGTCATTAACTGGCCTCCAGCAGTTGTGGGGCAAGAGAACACAGCATTCACCAACAATACATAAATAGATGTAGGGATTTAGGTCTCCCTCTCTATCCTCGCTTCAATCTGCCATCTGAAAAAGTCTGTTTTCAGAGGGGGAGGGAGCGGGGCAGGTGACACAGGAAACACTGGACAACACTGTGTGTACCTAAAAAAAAAATCTACTAGAATAAAATGAAGTTCCTAAAGGAAAACATAAAAACTTTTACAAATCAGTTCCCATGCAGATCTTGCAATAAAAGCCTAATTTACACCCTGCTGAGACAATAAAAAAAGAAAAAAAAAATACCCTGTATATATTTGTCACTCTGTTGCTGTTACCTGCTTTGTTTGTAGGTTTCCAGCTTATGACCTCTCGGCTGAACCATCTTCCCAGCTGCGCCCGCCAGCCAAACACAGAAGAGCACAAGTACCGCATCCACCTGCATGTCTCACATTCCCCAGAGGACGGACCTCTCCTGTCAATCAGAATCCACTCCCCTCCAGGGTTTGGAGCACTCTGCCTTCCTGACACATTCCCTTCTCCAGCGCCTGAGCCGATAAGAAGGAGGAAAAACAGCAACAGCAGCAGCAGCAGCAGACTGGGCTATTCTACGGCCTGAGTGGAAAACATCCTACGGTGCTTAATCTGCACAGTGGGAAAAGCAATTTTGACTAAACCCATAAATCCTTGAGCGTCAGATGGTACAGATTTGATCCCTCCAGCGGCGGATGTGCCTGCCTCTCTCTGCTCTGCTGTTCTCAGATACCCTGCACTCTGATGTGCTCTACTCCACTTTGCACCGCCCAGAAACACCAATTCTCACAATGATGCAGCATGCTCATTTGTAAGGTCAAGCTTTACAGATACAGACGCATAGAGGCTGAGATGAAGCTCTGTGGCTTCCCAGCTCCTTCTGGTGCTGGAGACTGATGTTGACATTCTTCCAAAAAATGCATTTCTGCTTGCTGATTTTTGCAGGAATTTATGAGGTCTCATAAATTGGGTGAGTGATTTTGTTGCATCCTGCGGTGGTGTTTTTCACAGTATTTTCTCAGGAGACCCAGATATGGGAATATTTTTGGCTGTCCCCAATAATAATTACACAGGTAGATGTGGTGGCAGATCCAGCAGTAACAAGGCCAACATAGTATCTCAACAAGAAAACTTTAAATCCACATCCTTCAGGTGATATGTAATAAAGAATATATTAATATTCCGTATTACATATCACCTACTTTTTTATGTCAATAAAATTAATGACATTTTATCACTCAATGATTTGGACCAATATTTTGTCAGATGATAATAAATATAAACACTACACATATCTAGTACCAAACGACAGCATACAACATTAAGTCTAATCATCAATGTCCTTCAAATAAAATGAAGCAAACTGAAAAATCAATGGGTGTGTTTATTCAGTTTAGCGACACACGTGAAGCTGCACCGCTGTTTGTCTGTCAAAACGTGCTGTCTGACGTCACCATCCGCCCAGCCATGTGTCCCCTTTTTTTTTCTTTTTTTTTTTTTTCTCCTTTTGGCACACTGAACAGTTGGATTAAAAGATCATGAAATTTGGGTTAGCTCCATCGACGTCAATCTAAAAATTGGTGTAAGTAATGTTAAGCATGGTTTGTTTCGGATTTGTGGGTCCTTCTTTACAGTAGTAGTGCTGACCGGGCAAATACAACAGCTACCTGCTGCACAAATTGACACAGGCGATCAACACCCACTGAGGAGGAGACCTTTTCATTATAATACTGGTTATTTAAACATTTACTTCAAGCCCAATGTAGTGGGCATGAAAAAAATTATTTAATATTTACATTACGGCCATGTCATAAAAAGAAATAAACGTACATGGTCTACTGAAAGGCAAAGTACAATAAAAATCCATCTTTCTACCTGTTTGTTTCAAAATACAGCAGAATTCTGGCTTACTGCATCTTACCGACTACATGATCAGAATATTGATTTTTTTAAGTCATTGTTAGTAAGTAGGTAAGTCCGCACCAAATTTTGGAAAGATGAAAAACATCACTGCCCTAGCCGTGTGACCACAGTCTGCTTTATACTGAGCAGAAAAGCATGCTGTTACTACTTGGCAGAGAAAAACAGATCACTGCACTACTTGCAGTGAGTCTTTGGTTGATATTTATTTTTAAAAGAGCCGTGTGAGAAGCTGAATAGTAAAGACTGTGAGTTCTGGAGAAATTATTATTTAATCCCAGAAGACACACATAAGATTTTGTGAAAGTTTGTCTTGGTGCTGAAGTTTTAGCACAGCATGGCATTGCATTAAAGTTGGGGAGAGCTGTGTATGAATCTTTCAATGCATTATCAAACTTTTGATAAGGCTTTGATAAGGCTTCATTAAATACAGTTACTAGGCTCAGTGGGACATCCTGGAAATCAAACTATATCACTGACATGTCTGTACTATTTTTTTTTTTAACTTATTAGCCAACATTTACAGCAACACAAATACATGTATATCTGTGACAACAATTCCTCTTATATGTCAAGAGGATTTTTTGTCTGTTTGTTTGTTTTGCTGGCACAAGGTAAAGGTAAAAAGCCCTCTGCAGTTTGTGTACAGTCCAAATCTGGGAGTGGATGATGCAATCATCTATGTGCTGCAGAGAGCTTACTCCCATCTAGATAGTAACAGCTGCATGGTGAGGGTCACCTTCTTTGATTTCTCAATTCCATTTAACACGATTCAGCCACTGCTACTGAGAGAGAAGCTACAGGAAATGTCAGTAAACACATCCACCATCTCATGGATTACTGACTACCTGACAGCCAGGCTGCAGTATGATTTGGTGATGTGCAGTACAGGAGCTCCACAGGGGACTGTGCTGTCTCCATTCCTGTTCACCTTTTACACCTCAGACTTTCAGTACAACTCTGGGTCATGCCACCTACAGAAATACTCATGACAATTCTGCAGTGGTTGGATGTGTTAGTGATGGGCAGGAGGAGTACAGAACACCAGTGGATGATTTTGTGGAGCGCTCTGTGAGGAATCCTCTTCTTCTGAATGTGCATAAGACCAGAAGGAAGAGGACAGCTACACGGCCCATGTCTATCCTGGGACAGGATGTTGATGTGTTGGAGGAGTACAAGTACCTGTGCATCTTCATTGACAACAGGCTGAACTGGAAGACCAACACAGAGGCTGTACAGAAAAAGGGGATGAGCAGGCTCTATGTCCTAAGGAAGCTGAAATCCTTCAATGCATGCAGCAAAATGATTTGGATTTTCTTGTGGGGAGCGCAGTGTACAGTGTCTGCTGGGGGAGCAGCACCGGAGCTGGTGACACCAACAGAGTGAATAAACTGATTAGGAAGGCTGGCTCTGTGATTGGCTGCAAACTGGACACTTTTAAAACTCTTATCCATCATGGATAATCCACCCTCTGCAACACTTACTGGAGGCAGCAGAGCACCTTCTCTAACAGACTTATTCAGCTCCCCTGTCACAAGGACAGATACAGGAAATCTTTTATACCACATGCTGTGACCCTCTATAATACAATACATCTGTCTGACAGGGAGGCATCTGCCAGATATTATTACTATTATCATTATTTTTAGTAGCAGTAATAGTAGTAGCAGTAGAAGTAGCATTAGTAGTACATCATCATTTCAACTGCTGTAACAAAAGAATTTCCCAAATATGGCATAAATAAAGTATTTCTAATTCTCATTCAGTCATTCATTCATTCATTAAAGAAACTGCTATTGGTATATTTTTCACAACTGGTGCATCCCTAGTTCTAATACTATTTTAGCTTCCACTTTGTCAATATAGCAGTAATTTGCTTGTTTATTATTTCTGTCTAATCAATTATTTAATTTTTGCTCTTGTGGAAATGGGCAACCAAATATGACCTTTCTGTATTATTAGAATGGCAAGCGTGTAATAGGGTTTAGACTGGCAAATATTTATCTGTAGTATCACATCTACAGTGCTGTGAAAAAGTATTTGCCTGATTTCTTAGTTTTTTTGGATATTTGTCACACTTAAATGAGTAAATACAAAATGCAGTTTTTAAATGATGATTTCATTTATTAAAGGAAAAAAGATATCCAAACCTACCTGGCCCTCTGTGAAAAAGTAATTGCCCCCTAAACCTAATAACTGGTTGTGCCACCCTTGGCAGCAACAACTGCAATTAAGCATTTGTGATAACTGGCAATGAGTCTTTCACATCACTGTGGAGGAATTTTGGCCCACACTTCTTTGCAGAATTGTTTTAATTCAGCCACACTGGAGGGTTTTGCTCTAGTGGAGAGTATTAAATACTTTTTCACAGCACTGTATTTTGCGCAAGCTAAATGTTTAAAGAGAGTATCATCAAGAGCTGAAAGATTTTCAAAGGTTTTTTTTTTTTGTTTGGTTTTTTTTTTATCGTTATTGTAAGGAAGATGTCTTTGATTCTCTGGCACAAAAGGAGTGAATAACACCAAAAGCAAACTGCAAAATATCAGTCAAATACGGGTCAAATTGCTATTTAAAAACCCCTTATCGCACAGACTTTCAAAATAAGTAAATACCCAGTGATTTTCTTCCACACTGGCACAGGGATTACAGGGTATCTTACCTCTTCTACTTCCCTACTTGACCCACATTCAAGAGGTCGCCCTACACCAGTCACACACTGTCCTGAGCTCCTTCTATCTGCTCTTGCAGTCACACGACCTTAAACTACCCCCATGTGTTTAGCCTGCACCTGTGTGCTGCTGGGTTTGAGAGTTTTCTGTTTTCTTTTTCCTGCGCTGCGGCAGCGTCACTCTCTCGCCTTAGCCAATGAGCGATCGTCATCCTCCAGCTTGCTCAATTTTGCCCTAAATTTGATCTGTCAGGCCGACAGGCATCCTCTTTCTCACACTTTGTCTTCGAGACAGATGTGTTAAAACGTTAACGGCTATAACAGATGATCAGGATTGGACTGTCCACCTGTTCATCTCTTTGTTTGGGGTTGGATGGGCGGGATTTGTGCCTGAAAGGCTTTAATCGGGGTTAAATCGTGCCAATATTGCGCGATGTTATTGGCTGACGCAGTCCTGGCGGGGTATTGTAAAGTTTACTGTGAGCTCAAAGCTAAAGCAGGTATGTGGTTACTGAAGTGAATAATATGTAACGCTATTTAAGCGACATCGACTACGATCGGCTTCATAAAGGACATCGCAAACACTGCTAGACAGGCAAAGGCGTGTTCCAATGAAAATGAAGTGGAACTTTGTTTTGGTCAGTTGTAAGTTGGCAGTCGTTTAGCCAGAGCTAAGCTAAAGGGAAGCGCGCTGCGTTGTCTTCTACCACCAGCTGGAAGTCAGCTAGCAGCGCTGGGAGCTGAACCGAGATGAGTTCTTCACGGGAAATTAAACGTAAGTGCTGCTTTACTTTTAAGCTTTAAGCAAGTTCAAAGCCGTTTGTAATCCACGGTTGTTTTCGATTGTTTGCAGAGCTTCAGAAAGCAAAGAGCAAAGCCCAGAGCAACAACAACTTAAAGGAGGAAGCCAGCATCTGCAATCAGCTTGGAGAGCTGCTGTCCAGGAGTGGTACGTATAGTTTACCTGAATATGAGCACGTCCACTGCACTACACATTTTAGCTGTGCGTTAGGTTTATTGATCAATGTGCAAGTAAATAGCATTTTTGTCATATGTACTGCAGGTGTGGACTGTTTAAATCCGACCGTCACCTGTCTTTCCTGCCACATACTCACTCTGTTGTATTTATTAACACCACTCTTTAATAATCCATATTTTAACATGCACATGTTCCCCTTGTCTCATTCATTTATAACAATTATGCAGGAGATACTGAAACAACCTTTGAAAAGTGGATATAAGCCCCCAAATTTGCATGTTTGTCCCTCTGGAGCCATTCAATTGAAAAATCCCACTAGCCACTTGAATTATCAAAATTTTCCAGTTTGGCCATCATTTTCATCTTGGGAAACAGCTGTTTTAATACAGAATTTCAACCACTGGATACATTTCAGAGGTTTTACTCTATTTATATGCTTTTGTCTATAAGTAAGTCAAGTTTATAACTAAAAAAACTTCTTCAGAGGTTTTGTGTTTCAAGTAAAACTAAATAATTGCAATGGCGCATAGTATGTTACCTTTTACTCCAAAGGTCTGATGACAATTGCAGCTACACAATGCTGTGCACATCTAGGGATTACCCTTTTACCCATGTGATAGCACTCTGACACATACGACTAGGTTCAGACATTTAACATTCATCCAGTGCCAGTTTATTCCTGTGCAATTTCACATATTTGATGCATGAAGACTCCTTTACTTTTGGCTCAGCTCTCTCACGCACAAATGCAAACCCAGATGGACGCATCAGGGTGTACTTGTGGTTCAGTATATTGCCTAAGGATACTTCAACATACATATGCGTGAGCTGGGGATCGAACCACTGACCATCTGAGTACTAGACAAATGCTCTGAATTCTGATCCACCAGAAACGACAAGATTTTTGGGGGCCATAGGTGAGAACTGGATAACCAGTGAGGAGTGTAAAGGGTAATTTCAGACTTGTAAAGTCGACTTGTTGAGTGTGTATGATTTGACACTGAGATCATTCAAAGAGGCAAGTTTAGTTTACTGAATCTGAAAAAACTATATATTTTTGTTGTCTTTGTCAACAGCCATCTTGAGTTTTCAAATGGTGAATGGGCTCTATCAAAAAAGTAATCATAAGAGTATATGTATCAGTTTTGGTACTTGTATCCAGCTGTGAACGATTTCCCTGTAATGTTATCTGCTGCACTACAACCCATCTGATGAATCTGATTAATGTAAAGTGTAGTTTTAATATTACTGCATCCTAATATTATTATTACTGCTTATTATAGTCATTCATTCGTTCTTTGTACTACTTCTCCCCCACTTCAAACTATACCAATGCTATTTTTGTTTCAGTGTGAATTATTTTTTTTGTCTTCCTCACAAAAGATTTTAACATTTAGCTCTACATTATCTTTTTTGATCAGTCATTTTGTCCTGCCTGCTCCATGTGTGTCTCTCAGGTGACTATCAGGCTGCCATTAGGGAGCACCAGCAGGAGTTGGCTCTCTCTGAAGTGCTAAATGATGTGATTGGACGAGCCGTGGCCAATCGTAAGATAGGAGAGTGCTATGCCGAGCTGGGAAACATTGAGGCTGCTTTAAAAGTAAGTACATTGACATGCTCAAACTTATTTTGCAGCCAAAAGCTTAACTTTGTCTTCATCAAAGTGAGATATTTCTAAATGAAGTGATATTTAGGACCTGCATAAATGTATGTGTCTGTTTGTCTTCTCCAGCACCAGCATCTTCACCTGGACCTGGCTCGATCTGTCAGAGATCATGCTGAAGAGCAAAGGGCGCTGGCCACTATCGGTCGGACCTACCTCTTCCGTTACGAATCAGACCAATCAAGGAAGAGCTTGGAGGAAGCACAGGATGCTTTCAGGAAGAGCTTGGCCATTGTGGATGACCGTCTAGAGGGTGTGAACTGTTTGTATTGTCAGGAATTTATCGTGAATATTAAACTACCTGCATTCTTCTTATTGGTTTTTGTGTGACTTATTTATTTATTTTCCTTGCATCTTCCTTCTCCTTGCAGGGACTGTACCAGGACAAGAGATCAATGCAATGAAGGCACGTCTCTTCCTCAATCTTGGCCTGGTCTGTGATCATCTGGGGGACCCCAAATGCTGTAGCGAGTTCATCCGACGAAGTGTCTTTATTGCTGAGTAAGAGCATCCCATCTTTGCACAGGAAGACGGACATGAAATTTTCATATAGATTTTTTTCTTTTTTTTCCACTGACAGCTTTTATAATGCCTACCTTGAATAATCAACTGAGCTATCTCCATTCTTCTCCTGTAAAGAAAGAGCCAGCTTCTGGAGGATCTCTACCGTGCGAATTTTAACTTGGGCAACATCTACTTCCGCAACGGTCAACACTCTAACTCTGTCCGCTGCTTAGAGCAGGCTAAAGAGTGCGCCAGGAAGATGAAAGACAAGTTTAGTGAGAGCGAGTGCTTTCACTGCGTCGGCAAGGTATGAACTCCACCAACTCTTTTGTTTTCTTCCGCTGTCATCATGCAGGTTGTAAAGTGTGTGTTTGTGTGTGTGTGTGTTGTCATGACATGCCAACAGGTGCAGCTGTCTCTGGGTGATTTTGTAGCAGCTAGACGATCTCTGAAGAAAGCTCTCCTGCTGGGTTCTCAGCAGCCGCTAGACAGACAGGCAGTGAAGAAAGCTTTCAAATATGGTGAGTGAACACATTTTCATCCATTCAGACTTATTAGTTTTTTTTTTTTTTTTACATGGATAGCTGCATTGATGGCATAATTTGTTTTTTCCTGTTACACAGCTGACCGGGGCTGTAAATTGGAGGAGGAGTTGGGGGAAGATCACAGCAAACAACTCAGCTCCCATCAGGCTGTAGAGTTGGCGGAGCAGCTTGGGGATCTCTATTGTAAGGTTGGCTGCTACAGCAAAGCTGTGGAAGCCTATCAAACTCAGGTGCGAAACATCAAAATATGCACACGGACCATTCTACCATCTTTAAGTATTTGCTGTATTTCAGTTCTCTTTTTAACATTCAAAAAGTAGATTGTAAATGTAGTGAATTGTATAAAGCGGTGTCGGCATGTGGCGTAGTTAAAGGGTGCTGAGGCATTGGGAAAGCCTGCCAGGGAGCTGGCTGTCATCTACGTGTCCCTGGCTGCGACCTACACAGACTTGAAAAAGCACAGCAAGGCAGTGGAGCACTACAGAAAGGAGCTGGCATTACGACAGGGCAGCTCTACTGAGGTGATCACAAGTAACCTGCAAATTCACCCAGCAATGCTGTATCCATGTGGTACACATGGATATGTAACTTATTGCTTATATTTGTGTGTAGGCGTGCAGCACATGGCTGAACATTGCAGCAGCTCAGGAGGAGAGTGGCTGTGCCTTTGAGGATGTAGACAGCAGCTACAGTACAGCCTTACGCTGTGCTCAGGAGTCTGGGCAGGCCAGACTGCAGGTGAGTTGGGGTCATGCTGCATTTATACCTTAATCTAACTTCATACATAATCAACCTTTTATTGAGCTATAAATCTGTGTACTCTATTGAAGAATAATGCTTTGAAACCTAAGCAAAAATTTAAGATGTCTGGGAAAGGTTTGATAATGAATACCATGCACTCACTTTCACTCCCACAGAAACGTGTGTTGAGGCTCTGGCTGGCGTCCCAGAGACGGTGCGGCTCATCAGATGCTGACGACACTGAGGCGAGGCTGAAGGAGCTGTGTGCCCCAGAGGGCTGGAATCCAGATGGGAGTGATGGTGAGGAGGACGAAGAGGAGGAAATGGATAACAGTGAACCTCTGGATGACAGCGACGTCATCCTCTCAGACTCGGGTACACTGTGTACAGCTAACTCTATCGAGGAAACATTCTGCCACTCTGACATCTCTAGACAAAGGGATGGTTTGACTTATATGACTTTTCATGTGGATTCTAGATGATGATCTGGAGGGTTATGACAAGATGGTGTCAGGAAGAAGGAAGACGGGACGGGTGGGTGATATGTGAGTTGACATTTCTACTTTGTAGACCGTGTTTTAGGTCCTCATTCTCTGCCATTTTTGTGTCTTATCTTTCTGCTTAAGTGGAACAAGAGGAATGAGAAGGGAGAGACATCTCTCCACAGAGCATGCATAGATGGGAACCTGAAGCAGGTCCAATACCTGGTTGAACAGGTAAGAAGAACTAGATTTATTATTTTAGAGTGCAAAACATAAAGTTAAGCCCCATCTGCATTTATTGATGAATAGCTACAAATCATTTATAGCTACAAATCAATGTGTCATTGATTGACACATTACTTTGTAGCTGACGGTTGGTTGCTATAATGAACAGTCCAGGCTTCTGTAATGCATTTCCCACTTCATCATATGTCAATCATATACTGGCAGTCACTGTAACTTTGAAACTTTAAATAAGTTTAACTCCAGACCTGCATCACTGTTATTTTGCCTGTTGTAGTCTGTGTTTGTCTGTGGTCTCTGGTTGTCACGTCGCTCCTAGTCTCTTCATGTGTGGATGAGGCTTTCTTCTGAACTCAACAGAAGTCCAGTAACGAACTTCTTGTCTGAGCTTGTCAAATATTTACCACATGAAAAACACATCATTTCATTTGATGAGAACATAGATTGGCTCAAATGTAAATAATTTATTAGGAGTATTCATGAAGATTGCATAGAGGGAAAAAAAGCTACAGAGAGAATCTGTAACATCGGAGAGCCTGGATGGTATGATGATAACTTTTGTTTATGTATCAGGGTCACCCAGTGAACCCCAGGGACTACTGCGGTTGGACTCCCCTTCATGAGGCCTGCAACCATGGTCACTATGGTAAGTCATTTCAGACCCTTGAGAAATCTGTACTCCTACCCTACCTCGCTCATACCGTCTTTCTCTGTTCTTCATGCAGATATTGTAGCTCTGCTGTTGGACCACGGCGCTAACATCAATGATCCCGGTGGCCCTTTATGTGAGGGAGTGACTCCTCTCCACGATGCCCTCGCTTGTAGCAATTTAGGAGTTGCAAGACTCTTGGTGGAACGAGGGGCCTCTGTCACACTGCGCAACTCCAAGGTTTGTGTGCTTGGCTACATGTTTAACCAGATCATCGTCTAAAACTCCATTTGAGCAGGATTATCATTACTGGCAAAGGTGGGCAGTAAACTATTCCCCTTCCTAATAAAATGTGTATTCCAGACTTTAATTGATACCTTTCCATTTAGAAAGGGACTGATATCTTTAACAAAGTTAAGTACACAAGAGTTACATACAGTTAAGTCTGTAGGTTTTTGGACAATGACACTTTTTTTTTTTTTTTTTTTTTTTTTTTTTATTTTTTTTTTTTTTTTATATTTTTTTTTTTTTTTTTTTTTTTTTATATTTTTAAATTTTTTTTTTTTTCCTAT
>VUQI01035083.1:0-21596 GCA_015106735.1 Paratilapia polleni
CATCTGCATTTTGGGTCCACGCCTTCACATTCCACAGCCCATGACACTCTGGCTCTCTCCCATAGTGTGTCTTTTGTCCTGTCTCCCTCTGCTCTCTTCTGTTTCCCCTCATCCCCAACCTGTTGCGGCAGATGACTGCCCCTCCCTGAGCCTGGTTCTCCTGGAGGTTTCTTCCTGTTAAAAGGGAGTTTTTCCTTCCCACTGTTGCCAAGTGCTTGCTCATAGGGGGTCGTCTGATTGTTGGGGTTTTCTGTCTAATATTGTAGGGTCTTTACCCTAAAATATAAAGCGCCTTGAGGCGACTGTTGTTGTGATTTGGCGCTATATAAATAAAATTGAATTGAATTGAATTGAATTGAATTATTTCTTAAAGAAAAAAAACAAAGAAAGAAAAAACATTAACAGTGTATCCTTTTGAAAGCATGAATGTGCTTGCAGATCATCACAAATTATATGTGCAAAGTTCACATTTTTTAAGGCAAGAATAGACCAAAATATTGGAGTGCCCAATATGGACACTGGGGTGATGATTTGCACAGTATACATTATCTTACTTATTATATCCTTTATATTTTAATGGGCATTTCTAATGCCTGAATCCTGGAAACAAAGGTTACGTATAACCACTGTGTGAGAGTAAATATGCTATTTGGACTCTGTAGGTATACCTAAACCTTGATGAGCCATCCTCAACTAATGATAAACCAGATGTTAAAGTTAAAGTAGTAGAAGATAAAACACAATGATTCAAGTCAGGCTGAAATTCCAAAAATGGGAACCTAGGACTTGAAATAAAAAGAAAAGAAAAAAAAAGTCTAAATAAGTGAATTAAAATTAAATTAAAAATTTAAAAAAATGTGTGAGTGCTTGTCTTGGACAATTAGGTGTTTTCAAGTAAAATACACACAGAGGAATTCAATTAGTCATTTTTAATTCTAACGCGTACATGACATTTATGTTTCCTTCTCCTGAATCCCATCTATTATACAGCTGTAATCTAATACAGCATATGTTAAAGGTTTTCCTCTGGGCTTGGGTTTCCAGTCTGTGGTAATCAAATTATATGTACTAATGCAGTGTCTGCTGTTGCAGCCATGTTAGCAACAGCAAAGGTACATACCAGTGACGTCATTTTTGAGTTCACATATCAATCATAAGAGCCTGCAGTACTATCTGAACTGTGCTATTGTCATGTAACGTGACCAAAATAAGACCACCACTCGTTCACACTACCATAAACTCAACTCTGCACATACTCTGCTCCCTGAGTTTACACACACCAGGTTTGAAGTTGATTGTTTGAATGGTTCTCGAGGTAGGTGAAGAACAGGAAGACTGACAGACTTTCTTGACTATTACTCTCTCTATGTGTTAATTCCCACAAAGTGCTAATCCTTTTTCACTTCCCTTGTGTCTCCGGCATACTCTTCAATATGTGGTGCATAAAGTCTTTCATTTTGCTGGATTTTTGCTTTAGAATTTGTCTGGCAAATCCAGTCATGAGTAGAGCTGACGGAGATGGCCCAAGAGGACCCTGGGAGGAAGTGATAAACTTGGCTGTTGTCTGACAGCATCCATGGGTGAATAACATGTCCTCATCACATCAGGCAGCTACTTCTGCTGCTTCCCAGTTTGTCATGAAAGCAGTTGTCTGATTTTTATGGAAGAGAGGCCCAGCAGGGCAAGAGCAAAGATGTACTGTAAATTCACCCAGGCGATGCTTGTGTTTGCCTTAGGAATGTAAAGTTGACACCCACATCACACCCACCCTCCACAGCCAGCCTGATGCCTTGGGAAAGCCCATTTGTCAGTTGTAATCTTTCATAACCGTAGCTCTTACTGTATACTGAAGACCAAGTGGGACCTGTTATTATTCATGTAGATCCTAATCAGAGATATACTAAGAGTGGGTTGACATCTACATGGCCTGTGGGAGATTGACTGTCCTTCATCTGTAACTGACACTAACGATGAAGGTGTATTTTCTGTTTTTAACACAAAGTTGAAATGTGAGAATGCTTCTGTTGAAAACAGAAAGTTGAAGGGGAATACTCAATACTTAAGCAGCTTTAGACTCAAACTGCCTCATCTGGGCAAGAGCAATATGTATTTGTACAAATAAACTGCCAATTAACCAGAAACACACTGTCCAGTGGAGATGCTGTGCATGAGAATTACATCATGTTTATGTGCTGACACATTGCAGGCTGTTGGTTGGACGCTTTAGTCAGTATTGTATATTACTGATCTGTAACTGTATCTGTGACTATGACATTGTGATATCAAAAATTCTAGCAAGTTTGATTAACAGTTTTCACCTTCATCTTTCTCTTCTCAATAAATTAGTTTTAGCTGAGAGTTTCTAAACATGTGTGTGACGGTCTGACTGTCTGACTCGCATTTATTGCCCTGTCAGAATTCTGCACCTGACAAGTAATTATCTTCTCAGTGCTGGCAAACCCACACAGAAATATTAGGTTTCTTTATGCATTGGGCCAGAAATGCAATCTAAACTCAGAGCTTGATAAGCAGTGATTTACATTAGTTACCATATTATGATTATTTTTTTCCCTCTTAAACAGTTTATAATACTAAGAAATTCAGCAACTAAGATAATCAAAAACTACTGGATTCTCTGTCTTTTTGAAAAGCAATCTTTGCTTAGGCATTGTGCTTTAAGACTTCTGGATGGTGACCCATTATATAAGGTCCAGTGTCCCTTGGAAGTAAGAGGGAGGGAAGCAGGAACCTGACGTGAAGTGAAAGACTCTTATCAGTGCTTTTATTAGTGCACTGGGTACTGCTCAGCTACTCTGACTAGCCTGCTGCCACTGCAGTGGGGACTCAGACAGAGACACTTCTGGTATGAACATGATTCTTTCCTCCATACTGCTGTAATAAATGGGGATTCAGCAGTCATAGGAGCTACTTCTTAACACATGCTTGCTCTCTCCAGTGCCATAAAGCTGTTCCTCAGAAATGTCTAGCAGGGTGAGAACATATGCTTGTGTCGTCACCCTGTCGCAATGCAGCCATTTGCTGGTCCTGTCAACCATCATAAATAGTCCGTAAGGACATCAATACAGCTTACATTGTGGCTCTGTATCACATCTTCAGCAGCTCGCAAATCACTCCCTAATTATCCCACCCAAGCTATTTTAAATACTAATTTCCACAGTAATCCACCATGTACATGTATGTATGTATGCTTCAAAAAAACAGTCACACACACACACAATGTAATATTTTTAATAACTGGCAAGTGATCATCTGTTCAGGGCAGTCTTTGGTGAATTTCCAAGGATTATAGTGACAGTCATTGGGCCCCCGCTACATTAAAACAGGTGTTGTTTCAGTACTGAAAGAATTAATAGTCTTCTTGGTTACCAGGCACAGTATTTTCTGAGTCAGAGCCATTTCATATCATGTATTTAGCAAAGTTTAATTTTTCTTAACTGCAAAAAATGCTAACTAAGAACACTTTCACTTGCTGACTTCCTCAGGAGGACCATGAGAATAAGGGAGCAGAAGTAATGCACTATTAGGCAGGGTGCCCTACATCATATTTCACACTCAGAGAAATATTCTCTTTATTAGAATGCCAATACATCCCACTTTAACAGGACTCAGAGGACTTTTGTTGTATATCAAAATGAGTGGACGTTCTGGAAGACTGGTTCACTGCCTGATATGTGGATACTGCCACATTTAAAGATACAGTTCTTACCAGGGATTATTTTGAGTTATTAAAGTAAAAAATCAAAAATATCTTTGTGTGTGTGTGTGTGTGTGCGTGTGTGTGTGTGTACACACAAACACACACACACACACATATATATATATATATATAGTAAGTACTGTATTATGAGAAAAGTTTAGGGGAGAATTAGAATGAATAAGTGCTGCAGAAATCTAATAATGGAAACTGAATCCACTAGATACTTATTCATCAGCTTTAAAAGGTCATTTATAAATTTGTAGTTCAGTAAACTTTTAAAATTGAATTTTTTGTGGTAATTTTCCTAGCTCAGATCCATCGATGCTCAGAGTTAGTCCACATACACTCAGCTCTGGTTTGGTTATATCACATCTGCGTAGTATAGCAGAATTATATTGGAGATTTTCCCTGACTTTCACCTCCCATGGTGGTAAAAGAGTGGGGGTCACTCTCTCCTACCAAGAATGACCCACATTCTTTTAAAGGTCATTGTTGATGATGTGAAACTCAACACAGCTGACTATGATATTAGGCACAAAATGGGATTTAGATTCAAACATATAGGTGACATTGTAATCATAATGCATATTTTATTATGAAGCTTAGAGCCTAAAGAACAATGTTTATGACACATTGCTGCTCATATTGTATGCTATTTATGATAGAATGTCCAGGTTTAATTTGGTAAATAGACTGGTATTATGGTAATATAGTGCTTTTCTACTCTATTTGAGCACTCAAAGCGCTTTATACTATGTGTCTCATTCACCCAATCACACACATGCACTTTTTCTATACCCAAGTGCTTTTTTCTAACATTCACACATTGCTGCTCCGATGAGCGCATCGGAAGCAACTCGGAGTTCAGTATCTTGCCCAAGGACACTTCGGCATGCAGACTGGAGTAGCCAGGAATTGAACAACCAACCTTCCGATTAGTAGGCGACCTGTTCTACCTCCTGAGCCACAGCTGCCCCGAATTTCCTAATTTTCTACCACTTTCACAAAGTAGTAAAGTATTATAGCAAATTTAATGATAATTTGTTAGTCATATAGTAGTCAAAGTGCATATAAAATACAGGAGATGCCTTTGCATTGGATTTGTTGGATTTGAACTGTTGGCGCTTGGTTGGTCTTTTTAAATTATGAGCTGAAAAGATACGAGAACTACCTGACAGCGTGAGTGAATCGATTCAGCAGATAATCGGACACATTGGGCAGGAGATGGCCCTTGCCATTCATCATTTAGCCAAAGACAGACTGTGCCAATTTGACATCTTGTCATTTATCATAAACATGCGTAGCCTGACTAATGCAAGGCTGCGTAATGACTTTATCAATAACTCATCATCTGTGACCAGTACATCAAAAGCTCTGTTTACTTCATTTTTATGAACGGGAGTCTTTTATTTTCTGCCCACCGATTACAGCTTGTCAAACAAATGACCTCAATTAGTGGATCAGAACCATGTGTGCCATGGAAGTTACTGTTAGAGTTTAATATCTCCTGACAGTATTGGCATTAAAGTACGGAGTCTGTCACTGCTGTGTGCTTTGTATAAGAGGTGCAGCCACATTAGACTGATGGAAATCTAATTACACTGACAATTCACAAAAGAGTGGAGAAAGTACTGGTTTGCTGTACAAAACATGGTCTGAAGAAGGACTCCAGCAGAACATCTCATAGTCATACAAATGAGATTTTCAATCTGAGAGATGGGCTCATGAAGCCTGAAGCAATTTGTCATCTCCTTATTTGCACTCTCTGGCTTTTTTTCCTCAGATAGAGCTATCTGTAAAATTGCAAAGGAAGTGGTCATGCAGCAGAAACAGAGGGTGATGACGGCTGCTTCCTCTAAGCAATGATATTTCACCAGATTAAAAAGCAGTGTTCTGATAATGGAACAGCAGCTTTATTTACCACCGGCAGTAATCGAAGTGTTGTACGTGTCCTGAAGGCTTGTTGTTGCATCAAGGAATGAAGATGCTGCTTTTTTAAAACATTGTTTTAGTTATTTTAGTTTTTCTCTTACGTGTCTCTCTCTCTCTCCCTCTGTCCTGCTGTGGTGACTAGTTGCTCATGCTAAGGGCTTTTTTTTTTTTTCCTTTTTTAAAATTTTTATTGTGTTCAGCCCAAACAAAACATAGTTGCTGATGCCAAAGACATTAAACATGCCTTCCAGTACACCAAAGTGTACTTCACCAGAGGAATTACCCTGACATCTCAAAGCTTTGATGATCTAGCTATATGTGGAATGATATGAGATGCCAACAGAGAGCAGCAAAATAAACACTTATGTTTGAGTAAAGAAAGAACTATATAACTAAAGCAGGAAAATTTGGATTAAAATTCCACATAAAGACAGATACATTTGTATAAGTACTTTGTTGTCTTGTTTCATATTATGGCTGGAGTATTTTTGGTTATCATTCATAAAGTCCATCCAATCCATCTTCTTGACCGCTTATTCAATAGAAAGTCGCAGAGGGGCTGGAGCCTATCCCAGCTGTCAAAGGGTGAGAGGTGGGGTACACCCTGGACGGGTTGCTAGTCTATTGCAGAACTAAAAACATAGTTCAAGATGACTGTTGTTTTTAGAAAACTTTATTAGAAAACTTTGCTGTTATTAGTTATATCGAAGGAATCATTGATATCCTAAAACTTTCTGGGAATTGTAGCTTTTAGCAGATGTTACTTACACTTGAGTAAATGATGCATTTGATGGGGATTAGCCGTGAATTTAGTGTATTACAGCATCAGCATGTGTATTGTATGTGGAATCAACTTAAAATTACTGTGCACATGTTCATCATTTAAAAGCAGAAGGGTTCAAAAAAAGTTTTTAATATCGTGCAAGTGAGACTGGAGGTGTGTTGTACAGAGGAGGAAGCTGTTTCAGATGGTAAATGGTACTTTTATACCACCTTTCTACTCAAGTTGAGCACTCAGTGCACTTTCTACTGCAAGTCTAATTCACCCAATCACACAGCGCTTTTATCAGTGCCTAAGCACTTTGTCTATAATTCACACACGCATTGGGGGCAAGGTTACTTTGAGATGTGGACTGGAGGAGCCAGGGATTGATCCACCAACCTTCCAATTGATAAAAGACCTGTTCTGCCACCTGAGCTACAGCCATCGCAGGTTTTTGCTACATACTGTAGGTAGTACTTGCTAGTCATTATTATTTATTTTGTCTTAATTCATTCTCATTAAAAGTAGTAAACAATGTGGTATCCATGAATGGCAGAGTTAGTTTTCCTTTAAAAGCTGGTACACTGTGAATTACAAATAAATCAAAAAGTGAATGAAAGTGATGGAAATAGACTACCACTTCCAAATTGTGTAATCAATCGGCATTATATGTTTCTAAGCTTATGAGTTCCATTTATGTTGCTGGAATGTTTTGTTTTTGTTTTGTTTTTCTGACAGCTGCACATTACAGAACAGTAAAGTCAAACTCGTAACAATGGAGCTTTTGCACACCTCAGTCACCTTCAAGTCTTTTCTTTCTGCAGTGTCCTCACTCTTGTTTTGTACTGACACTGAAAATTTGCCTTTAGGGCTTTTTTATCTTTGTAGTTTTGAGCTGCACTTTAGGGTCATGTGTAGGCAACAAAATAACTAAACTAATTTAATCATGTTAATACATGAGTATCTCTGATACAATCATGCTGCTGGGAAACTGAAAATAAATAAACCATTAGATAAAAAAAAATACTGTGTGTTTCATTAAACAGTGATGGCTCAGGGCATTAATATACTTTCTTCTGTCTTTTATCTCTGTGCTGCCCCTCGAGCTGACACCTAAAAAAAATTATTTCACTAAAGTAATTGGTGTAATTTTTGCAGCTTTTATAATGGCATAAAATGGCCAGTGTGCTTTGCGACAGAACGGCCTGCCAGAATGGAGAACCGAAAAAGAGAGAGCGAGAGAGTTGGAGCTTTTCTGATAATGGACAACAACTCTGTCAGGGCAGGACTCGTACTGTGCAGTCTGTCTTTTTACCAACCACAGCTCCTCCCTCCCCTCTTACCATCATCCCTCATCCGTGTTTGTGTTGGAGGTGGAGCACTGCTGGCTGTGAAGCATCTGTCTCTTCTTAGGTTTGGGATTTTCTTCCTTCCTATCTCTTTCTTTCCTCTCATTGATCCCGTTTCTTGTCACGTATCCAACCCTGCTTATCCCTCACTTGCACAAACACCCCTCCACTTCATATCCTTCCTTCCCTCTATCCCTCAGCAAATTCCACCTGCCTCCTTCCTATTGAGACAGAAGTCATCCTAAGCTTTTTCTGCCGGTGTTGAGGGGAGAGACAAGACATGAATTGAGCTACAGCAACATGTGGCAGGATTAGGAAACTGCAAAACACAAAATGTCAGAACAAAGCTGATCATTAGTGCATTGATATGTTACTGCTCAAAGAAGTACTTTGTGTGTCTGTTTTTAACCCATTAGTCGAACACAGCACTGTGATAGATGTTGATTGATTTTTATTTTTTTTTTGCCTCCAAATAGTGCTGGTGTGCTATAAACGTTATCGAGTAGAACACTGAAACTTTCTTCGAATCAGCAGCTGGTCTCGGGAACATTGAGTTGTCCTCTTTTTCATTATAGTCATGGCCACATGGTAATGCTGCTGCAGACAGGAACAAGGTCACACTGAGCCTCACTGAAATCTGAAATTTGTGGTTTTGCTATCCATCATAGTTTAATTATTGCAACAAATTACTGAAACGCCGCTATCTTGGTCATGATAACCACGTAGACCTAGTGTTTGGTTTCTGCGCTTTACTTTCACACAAGATGAATAAAATATTACACAAAGCTCGTTGGCTTTGCAGTTTAAGTCAGATGTCCTTGAACATACGTACCAATCAGGAGGGTTTTGAAAAGCACCATGCTATACCAACAATAACAGGAAAGAACAGAAAAAAGAGAAGTCATGGATTTCTTGTCAAGTATATTTCAGACCTTGCTGGGTTAACTTCAATGATATCCTGAAATAAAAAACTTCTTTGTTGGTAGAAAACTTGCAGTAAATTTGCAGTACATGTAAAGCCCAACTATTGGTAATCTTGTTAAATAGAAGTGATAGAAGAAACGGCAGTGAGTCAAATTGTAGAGGTGTTTATGTTTTCCAAAAGTTCCTACTGTCCAAAGACTCTGTCTGCATGATAAATGCATGTGCATTCAGCTCTTTGCTGCATCTGTTTTAACAATGTTAATACATCTTATGTTCCTGAGGCACACTGTTTTCATGCATTTTTCTCCTTTTATTATAATTATCCGTGATTACCCTGACAGAGCAAAATGTTAATTCCACAAGGCCTGCCGGCTTAATGAATCTGCCCACACTGTGGGATCTCTATCCTGACTGAGAGCCATCCTTTGCTAGTTGGCCTCAAGTATCAGCTGATGGAAAATACTGGTTTAGACTTGTCGCTGTGATTCCTGTGAGCACCAACATTGTGGCAGGTGTATCTTCGAATCAGAGGTGTGCTTATGCCTGTGTAACTGAGCTTGCTGGCTAGCATTTTTTTAGTGGAGTGACATTAAGGTCTGTTCTCCAGACTTTGTTTGAGGAATGGTTTGTGGTAGGATCTGATAGGATGGCTTAATGACAAAAGGGACATTTCCAGCTCTACAGGTACAGTACGGAAAGCTACAGTCCCCATGTTAGCTTTCTTGTATCATCACTCAGCACACAGCAAGTGACAGAGCACAAGGCCACTAGTGGAACCTTTTTTTCCTTAAAATCAACAATTTATAAGGTTGGACTGAAAATAAAATGGTATCCACCCATTTAGCATTGTCCTCCTATAAAATTTGCAAACTCACACTGGACAAAATATATACATACATTTACTGGCCACTTTATTAGGATTTTCCTATACAACCATCTGTAGGGTTTACAGAGAATGGTCCGAAAAAGAGAATATATCCATTCAGCGGCAGTTCTCTGGGAGAAAATGCCTTGTTGATGCCAGAGGTCAGAGGAGAATCGCCAGACTGCTTCAAACTGATAGGAAACCAACTCAAATAATCATTCATTACAACAAAGGTATGCAGAAGAGCATCTCTGAACTTCCTGCCCTGGGTCAATAGTTTGCGCTGGTGGTGGTATGGGGGAGATTTTCTTGGCACACTTTGGGCTCTTTAGTACCAGCTGAGCATTGTTTAAACACCACAGCTGACCTGAATATTGTTGCTGACCACATCCATCCCTTTATGACCACAGTGTACCCATCTCCTGGTGGCTGCTTCCAGCAGGATAACACATGTCACAAAGTTCAGATCGTCTCAAACTGGTTTCTTGAACATGACAGTGAGTTCACTGTACTCAAATGGCCTCCATAGTCACCAGATCTCAATCCAGTAGAGCACCTTTGGGATGTGGTGGATCTTGTTGAATCTGTGCCATGAAGAATTAAGAGAGTTTTGAAGGCAAAAGGAGATCGAACCTGGTACTAGCAAGGAGTACCTAATATAGTGGCGATGAGTGTATATACTCTAATCAGAGTCATTGCAGGAGATCCAAAGATGTTGTCTTTTTATTTCATATATTGTTTGTCCTTATCAAAACCAAACACTTACATTACCCACAGTGCAACTAAACTCCCGGTGGTTCATCATGGGATTCGGCTGTGTTATGCTTGCAGCAGGCTGTAGACATCTGATAACCTTGCATCTTGTTTCTTTGTCTTTTCTTGTTTTCAACCAACAGTGACTCAGTGTTAAGAAGGAAGAATGTGTGACATTTGGAAGGTGTGACTTTGCTTGAAACCTGAGAGTGCTGCATCCAAGTGACTTTGTTGGCCTTTGTTTTAAGGTGCAATCAATCTGATATGTGAAACAGGCATGGTATATTTGCCTGAATGACAGCTGTAGTGTGCACACGATGTGTGGACCAGCTATGTACATTTGTAGTGTACCTGTCTCTTTCTTTCTCCTCCATGCACAGTATATGCTCATGACTTGGAGTTAAAATACTAAACTTCTATCATGGGAAACAATTAGGGCTGTCCCAAACAGAGCCGTTTTTAGACCTCTGGCGTTTCAGTAGCAATAAACAGCGAATGAGATTGGACTCTCCGTTTGCCACTCCCTCACAATTTGTCATCAATCACTCACAAAGGTGGCAAAATGAACAAAAAAAAATGTGGCGTTAAAGTGCAGACAGACTGAATCACCTGTGCTGGACGGTGTGTTGTCAAGGATGGCTCTGGGATCTGTCTGGAGAAATTTGCCAATGTTGCAGTTGTGTTTGACATGACAGCCTTCCTCCCAGGGGTTAAGCATCATTCATATTCATGAGAACGGTGTTTGAGAGCTGCTGGGAGCTGAGCGCTCTGTAAAACAACTGCAAGGCTTTTTAGCCCCGGTCCCTTCCTGCTCAGCATTTTGGTAGAATGTCATGTCTGTTTTTCCCCACTGATACGCAACAAGTACAAACTCACGTATTCCATGTTGAATTTTGTCAAAATAATCACCAGCTAAACAACTGCATTTAGAAAGGCCAAATCAATACTTCAGAGCTGCCTGAATCTCAGTTTTCATTTTCTGAAGCTGATGTTTCTGCTTCATGCTTCATGCTGTGTTAACTACTTCCCTGTTTCAACAGTTTTCAGTCGATCTGTTGTGTTTGTACTACATTTGCCGAAGACCATTTGTCAATCACACATCATGGTCAGCTCTGTTGAGTCTTTGAACTTTTTACAAATAACATTTCTTAGTTTTGCTGTTTTATGTGCCTTCAAATATACCTTCGTGCTAGGTCATGTCTGTGTCTGTTAGATTTTACTTATTGATGAAATAAGCACATCACAAAGTGTCTGGCTGGCAGTGTACAGTGTACAAATGAGATTTTGATATGAGCAATAACTGTGCAATATTTTTTTTCTATAGGTTGAATATCATCAGAAGATAAAGATTTTAGTACCTTTCCCAGGTCCCATGCACACGTACTGTCAATCCCTTCCATGTATTTTTGTAGTCCTATAAGGACACATCAGCTAAGGGTAAACAGCAGCTTGTGTGGGACACCATCCAGACCTCTGTGGGGGGCGTGGCACTTGAAAAATTAGGTATAATGAAGTATTTACAGCAGAGATGTGTAAACAAATCCTGTGTATTCTAATCAAGGTTATTTGGCCTAAAATGCTGGAAGGAGAATTCGATTTTGTCTCAAAGATCATTAACAGTAATTTTCTGAGGTTAGCTCAGTTTTGGCAATATTCCCCTTTGCTGCAGATTTCTTTGATTATGTCCCAGTGTACTGTATGTGTTTATGAAGACAGGCATAAAGAGTAATGGAGGTCAGTTGGCTGAGTTACTTAACATACATGTCCTGTAACTATTTTGTTCCAAGTCAGTCTTAATCAAGTTCTTGGATGTGTGGTTTCCCCTATTTATACAGTGCAGCAAAGATTCCATGCAACAAAAAACATACTGATGATTTTGTACCAGGAGTAGAGCTGAAAGCGTAAACACATACCACAGCAAAGCATGATGGTAGCAGAAAGATTATGGTAAACAAAAAAATAATAAGGGTTACATTCTTTTGGAGCTTTAAATGTGTTCAGTAAATTTCACAGAAAGCTTGTGATATTTTATGTGCAAAGCTGAAAATTTGTTCTAAGGGAAAAATATCCAAAATTGAAAGAATGTAAAAAAAAAATAAAAATTATCCATAAACATTAGCATCTATTGTCTGATTAAAAAAAAAGAAGTATGTTTGCACCTCAAAGAAAAACTGTTATGCACCACATAAGTTCTTCTTCAAGGACCAGGCATTTTCCAGCACTGGTAAATCCATTAGCAGCGTACTCCTTAGTTTCCTATTCTCTTTGTGTGCTGGTGTATTTTTGAAGAAAAAAGAGTCTGCATATGCACTTTCTTCCTTTACTGTTAAGGAATGAGAAAGCCTGCAGTTACATTAGTAAGCCACATTGGGCGAGCATATTGAGTGGAGACAAGGCAACACTGAAGTGAAATATTTTCTTAATCCTAAGATTAATGATTGACTCATTCCATGATCCAGAATGGCAACAGAAATTCAAAGGGAATTGAATGCAGTGCTCCAGTTATTAAAAAGGAAATTGTAGAGTGTGAAATGCTGAAGGCACAGTTGCTGTATTAACAGGCCAATCAGACAGACTGTGGTAGAATTGTAAAATTCAATAATTCAGGGAGAAATTACTCTTCAGAAGGGAGATGTGAATAATTCAGGGTATTATGACTTAAAGAACTATCAGCTGGATTCAGAATGGAGTGGAATTATGATTAATTGACAACTGGATTAATAGTGTTTTAGTTGGAGCGTCAGTTTACATCAGCAGGACTGGCTGTCCACTTACTCTTTACCCACTCAAAAAGAAGGGTGAAAAGAAAGGGATTATTTTCAGATGTATCCCTGTTCTGAATTTTCGGCTCAGTGCCAGCTCACTTGCTGCGTTGTGTGCCAGCACAAGAAGAAAACAATCTGGCGAGCTCCAAGTCTACGAGTTTGACTTTTGTGGGTGACGGCACAACGCTGTGAGTGCAGTCTGCTGTTAAGCAGTTGAGATAATTGAAGGAGAAGCATCTAGTGCACTGCCCGTAATCACTTGAAAATGTGTAAGGGGATAGTCATCATAGCCAGCTCGGGGTGAGACCTGGCATTGTACAAGCTGCATGTCATGAGGGTAAATATGAAGAAGCACTAAAGCAGTTATGTGAAGAAAATGTATACAGGATGAGGAACTGAATCTAGAGGATAAAGAGATAAAATTGTGGCCAGAAGGTCAAAGATTCCAATCAGCTGACTGTCATCACATACTGCCTGCTCATTTCTGACTGACTCAAGTGCACTTGAGCAAGGCTTTCAACACAACACAAGCTGTGCTACTGAAGTGGTAAAGCTTGTACTGTCATTGGAGGGTAACTAAAGACAAGTTATGTACATTTTTTATTACAAAGATGTACAATTATGATCATTCAGATAATTCAGTGATATCCTTATGGTGTCAAGTAAGATTTTCACGTGTTTGATGCATAGTATAATTTAGAAATAGGTATAGTTAAATCAGACTATGTTCATTTTAAGCCAACAGTGCCAGTCTGTGCAGGTCTTAGTATCATGTATTATCTTAATATCATAATCCTCCCTATAATCAGCATAGTTTCACTAACAAAGAAAGCAATGTGCTTTATTTGCTGAGAAAGGTCGGTATAGCCCTCAAAATTCTGCAATGATATTGACTCAAAAATGAAGTTACTGTGGAAATGGAACTTTTGCAAGATGAAAAACAAATTGGAATTTCAGCTACTACATCTCAGAGATGCCCTTCAGTCATAATCATGCTCTATTTACCTCTTTCTCTGTTCATATAATAGCCGGAACTCATTTTTGACCGGTTTCTTTTTTTCCCACATCATTCGTAAGGTTGTATACTTCCCCTTTTAGCTGGGTAAAGCATTAGTCTTGGGATTCTGCATCAAAATAAACCTCAAAATTTATATTTAAGAACAAGCTTTCCATTTGTAGATACATGCTTATTACCAGCAGTGGTGATGTGCCAGTTATCATGGTCTCTGGTTTTGGTCTTGTATGTTTTTCTGTTCTGGATTCGTGTTTTGGATGCTCAGTTAAGATACTTGATTCTTGGTTTGTGTTTTGTTGTTGTTTGCTTGTTTAAAGTTTTATTCTTTTTTGTGTTTGTTATGTTTTCAGGTTCCTGTTTTGATTCTGTTGTTATTCTAGTATTTTGTGAGTCATACATCTGTTGATATTGAGTCTTTACTTCCTGTATTTACTTTAAGGTTTGTAGTGATGAGTTCAGTTTTGTGATATCTTGTGTTTTGGTTCATGCATACTATTATTATTATTATTATTATTATTATTGTTATTGTTATTATTAGTAGTAGTCTCCCCAGTATTTCTTTTTGTGCCTCCCTCTGTTTCATTTGCCTATGCCTAGGTCCCTCTGTGTTCCCTTGTCTTTGACATCATGTTTAGTGTCAGAATTCGTGTCTGTTAGTCTCTTTTGGTGTTAGCTTTCAAAGTAAAACATGAAAGTTTTACTTTGAAAGTTAGTTTTCTTTTGCGTCCTGTGTTAAGTTTTGATTCCTGTCTGTCCTCCACTGAATCTCTAATTGTTTTCACCTGTGTCTTGTTCCTCACCTGTTTGTCAGGTGCCCCCAGTTAGTTCTCAGAGCATTTACAGCCCTGCCTCCCTTTTGTCAAGAAGTGTGTTATGTTCCTGTGTGCGTTCCTTGTATGTAACTCTGTTTTCTTTGGATTTATCTCCTGGCTTTTGATACTCTGGATTTATGTTTCTATATCTTTTTTAGACTTTGTTGTTTTATATTTGTTGTTTGCAACAACCAGTAAAGGCTTATTTTTAGTTCTGTCTCTGTGTTTTCTCATGTCTGCATTTGGGTCCTCAATCCAGCCTCACTGTGACACCAATTTTGGTTACAGTGTTTCTCTTATATCTAAGACACATTAGGGTTTATAGGAAAAGATCAAGAACTCAATGCCCAATCCCTGTACATCACCCTTTAATGTGTTTTGAATAAAAACACACATTCAGAGTGGACTTTTTTTTCTGTCTGCTTTGTATTTTATTGTGTCCTTAATGTGTTTTGTTATTGTTTGTCCTTACTGAGTGCAGTCAATACAAGTAGCAAAAAAAAAATCATATTGCCAGCTATTTGGCTAACTGTGAGCTCATTACCAGAGCACGCTGATGAATTTTTGGTTGATTGAAGAGCATACTACTGAACCTTGGGGAAGCTGCTGGGCATCCTGAGAAACCATGTAGCTTTTAGTTGGGTCAGTCCATCGCAAGTCATCAAAATTTCAGAAAGGAAAGGAAAGTTTTTAGAAGTTTTCTGCTCAACCATCTCGGATTTGCCTAAACATTTTATGCTCCAAAGTTTGGATATATATATATAATGATTACTGTGAAATTATTATGATATAGCTTCATATATCAAATACTTTTCAAGAGATCTATTTTTTGAAAAATGGTCCGTCCACCCACTTTCAAGCCTTTTTTTTTCACACATTGAAATCTGAGGCAATATTTGAACATGAATATCTCAAAAACTATTAAAGATAAAAGCCTGAAATTTTCACTGATCTTTCTTACCATCAAAATGAATCAAGATCTGTAATTTAGGACAGATACATCAAAAAATGTCTGAGTATTGGCTAGTTCTGTAAAGTTGCAGAAGACAACTAGTGACAATTTCTGATTGGTATATAGTTGAATTTCACAGTGATGCGAAATGAAACATGGAGGATAACATGAAATTCTTAGTCACAAAAATGAAGTAAATGCTATTTTCATTCAACTTTCATGCTGGATTGAGCAAATGACAAATTGTACCACAAAACAAAAACATCAGTAGAGAGTCTGATCTGAATAGAACAAAATTCTGGAGTTTCCAGATGGTAGTCTAATTATAACTGAAAAAAATAATTTTGGTAAATGTATGCATATTTTTTCATTTTCAAGACTTACTCTACCTATGATTTTTCGAGACCTACTGCCATAGAGGAATCTCCTAATTCAGGTTAAGTTTAAAATATACTAAGAGGCGTTACATATCCAAACTTTGGACCATAACATTTTTAGGCAAATCGGAGATGGTCGAGCAGAAGGCCCACGATGATTTGAGATGGAATGACCCAGTTGAGATTTTGGTTATTTTGGTTATTTTCACTACTGTGGTCTAAAATAATTAGTTGTGGAAAACCAAAAGAAAACAAAAAAAACCCCAAAAACATGTGTTTGCACTAAACAGGATCTTTGCTCTTTGTCTGTTTTTTTTTTCCTTATGCAACATGTTTGGCCAAGCTCCATTTATTGATATTTCAGGATGTGAGTGAGCATAAGGGGTGCATTTGTGTGCCGAAATTCATTTGTCAAATTTTGTTTACTCTCTTGAAAAATCAATTGCCCTCCTCACTCTCCTGGCAGACAGCGAGTTTGTCACGTCCAGAACTCAACCTGTGATAAAGCACTTTCCCACTTTTTGAAATGGATTGCCTGCTTGTTTCCAAGGTCACTGCACTAGCCGCCATCTGTGACTGTGTCTGTGTGTAAGCACAAAGAGCAAGGCTGCGATCTGTGTGCGTATACATTTGTTTCCGTGTATGTGCATGAAATATAGAGGTGATACTAAACAAAATTCAGTGATTCACACAGAATGTTTATGAATCAGTTTTATGAATCATATGTGCTTGTAATGGTATGAATGGAAATGAACACAGCAGTGAGAAAAAATAATGATTTACTATAGCAATTAATACAACATCTCATTAGACACAGCCTTTATTTTTTTTTATGTCAACCGTGTATAAGTCAACAAATGTTTTCAGTAATCCTCATTTAAATGTTACCAAAAAAGTATGATGATAGATTCTCTGACACTACTGAATGCCATTTTCAAAGCTTAATCAAACTACAATCTTTTGCACTTTTTCCATAAATGTGTTCTTTTCTTTTGTAAAAGTTTTTACACTGAATACCTTCCATAAAGAGGCTTTCCTCCCCCTCTTTCACATGTAGGTCAGCTTGAGCTAAGTGACCACCGACTGGTTTCTCTTGTTCCATTTTCTCACTGTGCGGTTGAGAATTGACGGATTCAATGTGACACTTTGGTTTGAAGCAGATTCCAAAAGGCCAGGGCTCTGCTCACTTATTTGTGAAACCTCCTCTAAATATGTAGTAGCAAAAAGACAGACGTATAAACTTAGTCACAGTTTTTATTATTTTGGCATTTTAAAATGGGATGATCCTCTTTGTGTTAATGCAGCAACTGAGTTATGGTGTGTGCTAACTTTCTGTCTTTCTTTTTGGGTACCAAAACTAATCTTTACCCACTAAGGACCAGACATCCATGGAAGTTGTTTTATGGGCTAAATCTGTTGGGGCACTCATTGCCTTTATATTCAGTAAGTTAGATTAGGTCCAAATGGCTGAAAAGTAAAAGTTCAAAAGTAATCTTTTCTGGTTGTTAGAAAAAGGCCTACCTCCTTAAATTTGGCTTAAAACTTGGCTTTTCAGGTCTTATAAAGACATCTAGTAAAAGACTTCTCTTTAGATCTAAATTGGGTTCAAAAGTTTGTGGTAAAAATTCTTATCTGGTTGTTGAAAAGCCGTCACATGTCACTTTTCATTCAAACACCAGGATTGTTGAGATGTCTGGTGAGGTTTTCTCTTCAATGTCTTTTTAGCAAATTTTGCTTGGTGGGTATTTATTTAACTCACAGAAACCTAGGAATTAATTTGACCAATGTGTGTCCATGGAGATAGTGATTTCTAGCAGAACTGACCTCCTTCCATGGTGCATCAAATAGGAAAGTAGTCTAAAGAGGTAATGACTACAGCAACTTTTATACTGTAATATAAAGAACAACTCTAACTATTATGAACTGAGTTCTTTGGCGAAAGGGAAATATAAAGTTGACTATTGTCTGCGTAAATATTTAAGATAATTTTTAAGATTTGCTGGCAGTGGTCCTTGGGCCAAAACACAGTTTTGTTCATTTTCACAGTTTTTACATTGTACCATCTGTGTGAATACAGTGTGTGGGCATGTTTCCCTTAAGCAGGAAGAATCAAAACGTAACACAATAAGTTGCCTCACCAGAAACAGCTCCACAAGGTGGCATGGGGCAACTTTGCCCCTCTTTGTATTTTCTGTCCGCACAGTTTAAGTTTTATGTAGCAAAATAACAAAAATTTTGATCAAATGCAAACCAGATGCAGTATTGAAACACCGTCAGCTTTCATCTATAAAATCTAAGAAGCTTTATAATAGCTTTATATGAAGCTCACGTTATTCAGTTGCTTTTCCCACTGCACATACTCTGTGTTTAGATTGAATATGGCTGTATGATGCTGTCACAGACACTGAATGGAGCAGCGAAGAGATGGTCACATTATTATAATTCAGCCTTGCTTGCGTTTAGTGGTTGTATGTAGAATAAAATAGGACAGAAATAACAGGGAAATAAAGTTTCCGTCAACTTAATGGTGCTGCTTGATGCTCTTGGCTATTATTTTTCTTGATTTTAGCAATCACCCCTTCTTAGAATCATTAATAATTATTTTGCACTACAAAATTATTACATTACTTTGAAACAGGAGGTTTGTGATGCTACTATGTAGCCATTCAAAGACTATTTTGATTTAGATTAAATCCAAGAAATCTGATTGTGAGCAAGTCTTCTCAGAATATTCTTAACATGGTCAGGTCTGCCTAGAATGTGTAGTGTAAGTAGTCAGATTTTTCAGAGCATGGTATGAGATTGAATGGTTTCAGCTTTTAATGGCATACAGCATTCATTTTGAGTATATTAAATCTATTAGAAAATATTATTCACACATGTAGATTGCTCAGCCGTAACATTTTCACTATAAATATGTATCTTTGTCAGAACTCTTTCACCAAACACCAAATGCTAAAAATGTGTAGATAAAAAGAGATTATTGACATATAATGTATCGAAACCAGAAACCTATCTGACTGATATGAGGGATAGACAGTGAGATTGGAGTCTTAATAGTCTGCAGTGTTGAAAAGGACTGTAAAGCCCCTGACTTGAGACCCTGTGACATAGGCTAATTTGAACCTCTTTCTTCATCATAACTCCACTTAGCAGGTATATGCCATCTGAAGGTGAAATTAAACTTCTGCTTGCAGAGTGCGTGGTCCACTAGCATCAACCCTGAATGCAGAATGTAATCTTTCAGAATGCTGCTTAAGTAGTTTTTAAATTTCAGCATTCATAATAACTCTAGCCCAGAGGATGCAAAGGAGCTGCTGACAGTGCCTAATTTATCAGTGCTAATTTGCTGTATTAGAGAGAACGATTGCCTGTGGTGGTTGTTTCATTTCCCTTTTCTTTCTATACCTATTGCTCGTTTCCTCATTTTTTTTCTTTGCTTCCTTTCTTCATATCCACTTATCTTTCCCACTTCTTATCCCGCTCCTTGCATATTGTTTAGACATGCATGGCTGAGGCAGTGAACATCTCATTTAGTACAAGTTGTCATTAAAACAAGTTTATGTACAACAAGTCAAATTTTTTGATAATGACTTGCAACATTTGGGGGTTTGCACACAAATCCAAGTTGTTATGGGGAAAAAGGTGATGAATTTGACATGGTCAAAATTTGTCTGCACCTGAGATAGGCGTTTGTTTGCTGCTGTCTACAATCAGTTGATGGTTTATTCTCTCTAACCTCAACAAAGTAGTTATTGTGTGTGTGTGTGTGTGTGTGTTAGCTAAGCACTTAAGTATAGATGTAAGTATGAAGTACTTTAGGGGCGGCTGTGGCTCAGGAGGTAGAGCAGGTCGTCTACTAATTGGAAGGTTGGTGATTCGATTCCTGGTTACCCCAGTCTGCATGCAAGTGTCTTCGGGCAAGATACCGAACCCCAAAGTGCTCCCGATGAGTATGAATGTGTGAGGGAATGTTAGAAAAGCACTTAAATGTAGAAAAAAGTGATTGTATAAATGTGTGTGTGGTTGGGTGAATGAGACATGTAGTATAGAGCGCTTTGAGTACTTACATAGAGTAGAAAAGCGCTATATAAGTACCAGTCCATGTACCATTACAGTTTAAAATAGATCAAGCACACACTGAAGATTGTCCATTTCATTGGTCTAAAATGGTAATTGTAAAAGAAAGAAGAACGGACATCTGAATGAGGTAGACTGAGGACAGATGTGCAAATTACAAAAAAAATAAATAAATTGTTTATGATTCACCATAAAATGGAGATTAATTTAAAATAATCTATACTATGCAGTGAGTCTGATGGCTGCCTCCTGAGACCCTGCATCCTCATGTGGGACATTACATTTTGGCTTTTCTGCACCTTATACTTCAGTTTTTGCTCATAAAGTATTTTATACTTTATTAAACAGTGTTGACTATATTATGTTATGCTGGACAATAAACCCATTGTCCCCCTTTTTTTTTCATGTAAAAATCTAGAAGATGATGCTTACTTTTTACACTTTTTACACTTAACAGGCTCAACTAATCCACAATAGTTATGAGAAATTAAAAATGCATCCCAAACAAGAGCTCAGGTCTTGGGAGGTTAAAGAAGTAAATGTCAAACTGTGAGATAAAGACCCAGGAACTGTAATGAACTGGATTCATCCTTTAAGAAACTTTTATATAGGAGTCATTGCCCCCCCTGGAAGCATGTTGCCAGTGAACTTTGTCTGTCAGCAAGATTATGCAAAATTACTGCCTGGCTCATGAAACTTGGTGCTTAGGTGGCCCAAGAAAGTCCCCATAAAATTTTGGCACTAATTTGGATACATTTGCAGGATAAGGCTGTAACCGAGGATTTGCTGCTCTTCTTATTTATTGTTGGTGTTTTAAGGAGGGGAGAGTGTTACTCATTCCCTTTTTTCACCCACTTCCTCCCAGGCCATTCAGGGATTCAAACCAGCTGCTTTCCTCTCTGACCTTCAGGCATCCAACATGCATGGGTTCTGTAAAAGAGTTTATTTTGTCTTAACTTTCCTCTGGTTTTCTGTTTGTTCTCGTAGTTTGGCACACACTGTGTTGTCTCCAAACACACCCCATCTCACCATCATTGTGCACTGCTTATCTGGAATAGGAGGTTAAGGTCTGTGCAGTATCTTAGGCCATTGCACATACTCAGAATCAGGTGCTACTCCACAAACAAATAGCTCTGTTTTTAAAGAAGCAAATTAGTTTGCTTCAGGGTCCAGAATACATTCATGCAAAAAAAAAAAAAGAAGAGTCAGATATTCCTTAGAGGGATGCATGCTTGAATAACCTTTTCTCTTCATTTATTATTTTCTTTTAGATATGATAAGCTTAGTAATG
>VUQI01035090.1:0-12513 GCA_015106735.1 Paratilapia polleni
CATTCTAGGGCCATTCCCTGTGACTGACTCAGGCAACCGGTATGTACTTGTGGCCATGGATTACTTCACGAAGTGGCCTGAGGCGTACGCGGTACCGGGTCAGAGTGCAACTACAACAGCAGAGAAGCTGGTGGAGGAGATGTTCACCCGGTTTGGGGTCCCTGCCGAGCTCCACAGTGACCAGGGACGTAACTTTGAATCTCAAGTCTTTGGGGAGGTTTGGCTCGGGGTGGCCAAGACTAGGACAACACCACTCCATCCTCAAAGCGACGGTCTGGTTGAGCGGTTCAACCGTACACTGACTACCCAGCTTGCCATCCTCACCAGCCAACACCAGCGTGACTGTGTCGCTGTTTTGGTTTAAGTGGTGTTAATGCTAATAAAGTTGCATTCCTGGGGTTGAGCGGTGTATGGAACACAGGAATAGCAAATAGACTCTCATCTCTGTCTCCTGTCTCTTCCTTCTGCCTGAGCTCGCCACAGTATTAAAAATACTCCACAGTAGAGAGGCCCAGTTTAATGACTGGAAATACAGGAGGTAAGGCCTAGCAGACACCAGTTGGATCCGGCTCCATCAAATATCTAATCAGTGCTTCTTAGTCACAGAACTTACAGGAGCTGTTTTAAAAATAGAGGAAAAACTGCCGCGTTTAAACGTCACAGCTTGTGAATAATCCTTCAGTGGGCGGATTGTGTGACTGCTAGTAGAACATTAGTCCATTTGACTCAGCATGTAAACCCACCATGTAACACTGAGGCACAGATGCAGACAGAGCTGACTGCAGCTAGCTTAATGGATTAATGCTCAGTAATCAGAGGATAATTATTTTCTCTCTGGTGTGGATTCAGATGCTCACAAGTGGAAAGTTGAAAGTGGGATTCAAACAAGTACTTGACAAAACTTTAATTAAATTAGGAATATTTTGATGGAACGTTAATCTGTTTTTAAGGAGACCCTTGCAGCTGTCATTTCTTGAAAAAAATATAATAATCTTTCCTCGCTTGTGTGAGAAAGATCTTCCATCCATCCATGTATTATCTGGTGCTTATCTGGGTCTGGGTTGTGGGGGCAGCACTATGAGCAGACCTGGCCACCTCCTCTGTCTCTTCTGGGGGACACCGAGGCGTTCCAAAGCCAGCCAAAGCCACCCTAACTGGCTCCATTTCTTTTCCTCAAAAAGAGAAATGTCCTTTTATTTAAAATTTATGGAGCATGTTTTTTTGTCTTTTAGCTCACGATTTTTAACCTTCTGAATGTCTAAATCACCCATTAATTTTATGGTATGACTGTTTCAATTTCATATTCACATTTTGGGAAGCATGCTTGTTCAGATTCCTGCAAAGAAATTGCAAAATAAATGTAGGCAACCAAAGCCACCCTTATTTTGGTATGCTAAATTTTAAGCTGCAGCCAGAAGAAGCATAAAGAAACAAACACCTCTTATTTATTTCTCAATTTATTTAACCTGGTTAAAATCTCTTTTACAGGGCAGATCCGGCCAAGAAAGGACAGCATTACAAGGTTACAAAAGATTATAACATAATCAGACAAAGGACGAAAATAATTCATATCAGAATAAACAAGTAACACAATACAAAATATAAAATCCAGTATAAGAATAGCAGTTTCTCACTGATTTATGTACAAAATGTGAAACTGGGTGGTAATTTTTCTCAGGTTGTGACCTTCTTGGGTCTTTTCACCACAAGACAACTGCTTATAGAAACTAATCAGCCTCTGAGTACAGCACAGAGACATGAGAAGACTCTCAATCTCCTCATCTCAGCGATAATAATACTGTAAAAACTAACCTTTCTGTGTTTTAAGTTAAGCTCTCTGCTTTCTTTCTGGATACAGGTGTATACCAACTGCAGGTGTATATCCGGGAGTCAGAGTCACGCCCATCCAGCTCCTTGTCCAAATAACTGCCCACACTTTCTTCTTCCCGTCATACTCGTCATCTCTCTAGCATCCCTCATCGCCTGCTTCACGCACAACCCCATGTACATGATGGTGCTCAGGTAGGTTGTGGTAAAAAGCTTCCATCCACTCATCATGGGCATGAATGTCATGGTAATTTGAGGCTTTTAATGATTTCTTTGAACTATTCTTTTTCCAGTGTGGAATGATTATATGCTGTACAATCATCCTTTTTAGATCTTCACTCAGTTCCTTGGACTTTCCAATTTTTCTGAGTGTTGGTCAGTCCAATGCTCTCAAACAAATCCAAAGAGAAACAGAATCAGTTGTAGCCAATCACTAATGACAATAGGCCTTGGCCTTGTTAAAAGTTAAAAGAGATTGTAGAACCTTCAGCACTACTTATTAAAGTGGATTAAGTGGATGTATGTGTATATTTGAGCCTGTATGTATAATTGTGAATCTGTGTTAGAGAAAATCCAAAATTTGTGCACCAAATTCTTGTTTTTTTAAAGTCATTTAAGATGTACGCTGTACAATCATTCCACCCTGGAAAAAGAACAGTTCAAAGAAATCATTAAAAGGTCAAAATTATCATGAGATTCATGCCCATGATGAGTGGATGTAAATGTCTGACCACAGCTGTATATCCATCTAATGGATGGCATGATACGGCCTGCTTGTCATCTTGTTGAGTACTTACTAATGATTTATGAACCTTTATATTAGATATTTAGTCACATGCAAAAACTGCATTAGGGGCCATTGGCTCTGTTTTGTTATGTTAGTTTTCCTTGTCTTCCTTGTTTCCAGGTCCCGTTTTATTTTATTTGCTTTTCCTTGCATGTCTACTGTGGTTTGACTTCACATTTGTGTCTTTCCATCTCTGATTGTCTCCACAATACCCCTAATGTATGAGAGATAAGAATGAAAAGAAAGCAAATAGACAAACACATAAATTGGGGAAATTTAATGAGAAATTTGTTTAACAAATAAAAACTATGTAGTATGCAGTGATTAATCACTGTCACATAAAACAGTATGAACAGAAAATGCAGCTGTTGCTCATGTAATTTTTATTTTTTTTTTTCAGATCTGTTCCCTCTGACGAGAAGTCATTTGCTATAGGAATTCAATTTTTACTCATGAGGCTGTTGGGTAAGTCAGGATTAAAATACTCTGTCTTTTTGGTGTAATACTAAAGAGGTTGAAGCTCCAGCCACTACTTTGTTTGGTGTAATACTGAAATAAAACACTAATTACTGGGTTATTGATACATTTCTGTATGTTCAAGTGCCCAGAACTGCACAAGATATCCTCCAGGCTCTGAAACACAACAAAGGTCATGGTTGTATGGAGGCCCAAAGTGTCCAATAATAAATGCATTAAAAGACATTATAAAAAAATAATCCCATGAATAAGATATGCAACATATATGTAAATAAACAAATAAATTGTGTAAAAATGTAAGAGATTATTAAAACTAAAATCATTCAAATGTAGTGTTATTTCATCACCCATGTTTTAAAAATCTTTTTCAATTTTCCTGATTTCACTTTTAGCTCATCTGGCCAAAAGACCAATGACCTTATGTCATGGCAAGGTGTCTGTCTGTCCATCTGTACACAATTTAGAAGAATCGCTACTCCTTCTACAGTATTGGTCAAAATTTAATCAAACTTACACACACTGGTTACCTAATGGGTCTTCACTCAAACTGGTCACATTTGTCATTTTATGGACAATAAGCTGTGAATTGTGATGGATCAGATGAGCTACTGTTGATGTTCTGGTTTTATGCAATTTAAGGAGAAAATTGTGGAAAAATTACACAAGAATTAAAATGTGTCATAAAATAAAAAAGTCAGTGGAAAAATACATCAATATTTTATATATATATATATTTTAAATAAAAATGTCAAAGGTAATATAAGGTTTATAAAAACTCTTTATGAAAGTTAGAACCTCCATGCAGATTTGTGTGAAGCAGAATTGATGGATTTCCCTAAAAAAAAAAAGAAAACCATGTGGGAACAGATGTGTGGCTAACCCTGAGCTCTTCCTCCCTTTCAGCCTGGCTCACGGCCCCTGCTCTCTTTGGGATGGCCATCGACACATCATGCATCTGGTGGAAAAGTGTATGTGGAAAGAAGTTTAGCTGTGGTTACTATGACAACAACATCTTGAGGAACAGGTGAGAACATTTATCACTCAGAATAGATTTTTTTATGTTTGTAAAAGGCCCTCATGACTTCTTAAGTACAAGAGATATCCACAAGAAGATTTCATGGATATATCATAGTCTCAATAAACTGCACCAATTTAATGTCAAGAAACAGAGACAAGCATTGGTACCCTGATATTTGATCTGTTTTCTGATAATTCACTGGAGAAAACTTCAAAAATGCATTTCAGATAAACTTTAAAGGGTCCTATCACCATGTGGGATTGGTGGCTGCTCAAAACAAGTTATAGCATATGAAAGGTATTTTTTAGCTACATCATTATACCAGGCATATCTTCTAGCCATGATTCCTTCCGGGTCAAAATTGTTTTCTATAATCGTCGTATTTTAACACTTGCAAATGTAGCTTATGGCTGTAAAATGGAGAAAAAACACTGGACATACCACACTGATCAACTTTAGGTCCTGAAGGAGTTTTTAAAAATCCTGGAAGAACCTGGATGACACAGGGTCTGTTTTCATAGTATGAAGGTAAAATGCTGTATGCCTTCATTAAATATACTAAAGTTATTGTACATTAAAAAAAAAAAAAATCTGCTGATTCTGAGGGGGGTCACGTGGGAGTTCACAGAAAAAGAGCGAGATAGGAACTCCAGCAAAAATAAGCAAAAGAGGAAGATCCCTTAAAGCAGTCAGGCAGTGGGCTGCCAGAGTCATACACTCATTTTGTAAATTATGGTCATTATTAGAGTCAGAGTCTATAAAACTGACAGACATCTTTCATTCAGTGGCACAAAAAGACTTTTCTTTTTTTTCCATTGATGGGATTTTACTGGTTTTCTTTCACTTTTTTCTGATGTTTTTCTGCCACCAGAATGCATCCACTTCCACACAGACACACAGTTCATCCACATCAGAGCCACTCATTTATTGCTTATCTGACCCCCTGCAGGTACGTGGGCTTACAGGTGGGTTATAAGATCATGGGCATCGTCCTGCTGATGATTCTCGGGTGGAAGGCGCACCGGACAGAGGAGTACAGTCTGGCAAATGGCAAGGAGGCCCACTCTGATTTTCCTGGTGATAAGCAGAGTGATCCAAACCTTTTAAAGCATTGCTGTGGTGTTAAACACTGAGTAAAGCTGTGTCAGTGGAAGGAATCCCCAATCAAGGCAGGCCAACACTGACCTCAATTTCTTTAGGCCCACTCCTCCTACCCGGCGCTTCATTGGTTGGAGAGAGGATATCCATTTTCCACAAGGGAAATATCTTCATGTTCCTGGATGCATTTTGATTGGAATAGTTCAGACATTATGACCAACAGATTGCCAGTTAAGACAACTAAAATGCATTGTTTGCGTGGTACCTCCCAACATTTCCCATGCATCCAGGGCAGTGAACGGACTCTGACTGATGATTAAACAACAGCTAAATGTCTTTTTATATTGTTTGTACCTGAAAGGTAGGAATCTATTCAGGTTTCTATTTGCAATGTGAACTTATTCTGTATCTAATTAACTGTATAGCTTAATATTTAAGTATATTTTTTATAGATCTTTGTCTCATACACAGAGACATCTTTGATTACTGCAATACTCATTCCATATATGATCCTGTGTAACACTTTCATTGCAATTAATTATCAAGTACATACACTGTACATACACTGTTACTCATAAATTGAATAAAATGAATTAACCACACACAATATGCTATTTGCTGGTGTGGTTATTGATTGGAGTGCATACAAGTGTAAGCATTACTGGATGCCTTTGTCTTCAGTATGTCTCCAAGGCTGAATAACCAACCCAGTTAGTTGGTTTGGGCGTCTTAAATAAATATATGGCTGGGGTCATAAATGGTAGGGAATATGCGCCATTAATTTCATGTAAGATGGGTCCTGTGTCTTATCTGTTTTCACTTTCATCTTGTAGTCACACTAGAAAAATACACACACATCCACACCAAAGAAGGGGCAGACCCTGGGCTGAAAACAAGCAGACAACAAAAGAGAAAATCAATGGTTCACACACTGCGGGGCTCCAGGTTCATCTGTTTATTGCACCACAAAAAATGTGATGTTTCAAGTACACCAGTTAATCTTGTAGCCCTGCGTGATGTTTTTGTTGTATTGGACTTGTTTGGTGTCTGATTAAAGGTGCCATTAAAGCTACATGGGAATTTGAGGCTAAACACACTGCACAAAAGGTGGGAGGTGGAACTTTTCAGTGCAGTGACTACTCACACAAATCACAAAGACAGAAATGAAATAAGAACATAAATTATTAAAGTCTTGACTAGAGTCTGAGCTAAAATTAAACAAGTCTACTATGCAGTGGAGTTGGTGTCTGATAAAATAACCATGATGATGTCTTCTTGACGTGGGCTGGGTTAGAAATTGACAGCATGGATTTTTGAGCTGACTAAAATTCAGGATATACTTTAAAGATACTTTTTGAAACGTTTTGGGTTTAAAAATCTTCCCAAATTAACTAAAGCTATCAACAGAATGTGAAGAAACAGCTTCTATGACTTTATGCCCAAACATGTTTGTATTGTGTTGAAAAGATAACAAGTCAAACTAGTGCTGGCTGTACTTTCTTGTAATGCCAGTTTGTACCACAAGATGGTGCAGTGGGTCAATGCAACTGTTATTTAAACCAGGGAAGCCATTAAAATCACATTCGTCTTTACAATGATGCCCTGACAAAAGGCAAAAGTTCTTGGGGAAATTGGGGGCTAAAAAAGTATCAACAGTGAAAAGATGAAAATATCTCAACACACCCACTGGTAAATTGCTGCCCTCTGTTGGTGAAAGTTTTAATTACATTTTGCAGAGGTTAATTACAAAAAGCACCTTTAAAGGAAGCTTTCTCCCGACTATGTTTTTTCCCCATATCAGTAGCACTCACATGCACAAATTTCCAAGTTATTTTTTTTTATTTCTGTCTATATTCTGAAGGTTTCTAATGAGTTGTTCATTGAAGGTTTTATTCAAATATTCAATGAACACCTCAAATGTTCAAATGTTCAATTTAAAAAAAATCAAAACAAAAAACAAACCCCACACCTGATAGTATTTCAGTATTTTCTAATTAAAGGAGAGATAATAAAATCTCTTGAAAATAAAACCTCAAAAGGCAGTGTAAAGAAATTGAAACAGGAAATGTTCAGATTTCTGTTCTGGAATTAAGACAATCTTTGACAGTAAAGGTCAAAGGTTGGTTAAAAATAAATCAGAGCTGCAGTCATTTTAATTCATTATACTTTCACAATTATTCATACTTTTAGAAAGCATTTTAATTTATATATCTATCTTACACTATATTTTTGTATTTTTCCTTAGTTATGTGTATTTATTGTAGTGTACATGTAGGAAACAGTATATAAGGCAAACAAAGGTTGCACAATTCTAACGAGCTTGAAAGTCAATATTTGGTATGACCACCTTTATTCTTTAACACAGTCTGAACTCTCTTAGGCAGCTTTCCTGTAATTTCTTTAAGTAGTCTTCAGGAATAGTTCTCCAGGCTTCTTGAAGGACATTCAAAGCTCTTCTTTGGATGTTGGCTGCCTTTTGTTCTGTTCTCTGTCAAGATGATCTCACACTGCTTCAGTAATGTTGAGGTCCGGGCTCTGGGGAGGCCAATCCATGACTGATAGCGTTCCATTGTGTTTTTCTATCCAGGTATGCTTTTACTGCATTGGCAGTGTGTTTGGCATCATTTTCATGCTGAAAAATGAAGCCGTAGCGAATTAGGGGCTTTCATGGCGCTTTTCTGACGGTACTTTTCAGCGTTCATAACTCCATCAATTTTGACAAGATCTCCAGCATCACTGGCTGAATGCAGCCCTAAACAATAACAGAGCCTCCACCATGTTTTACAGATGGCTACAAACAGGCCTGCCACATCTTTTGTCCTCTAATTGTCCAGTTTCCTTAATCTTTTTAAATTACACTCTGCCACCATGCCATGCCAAGATAATTTGTGTAGGCTCCTTGGGACTCACTTTGTTGGTGCAAAAATACTATTTTGTGTCTGTCAAACTATTTTATCTTTGGCATTTTTAGTAGATTCAACTAAAGAAAAGGGAACAAGTGATGTGGAAGTAAAAGATTAAGAAATAGGTTGTGGCTCAAGACTTTAGCACAATACTGTTTATACTTTATTTACCCCCAAAGTTGGGAAATTTGTGTGTTATAGCAGCCAAAACACTAAATATTAAACCTTAAACCTACTAAATAGCTCAAAGTAAAATAGCTTGATAAAATAAAGTAAAAATAAAACAAAATATAACAAAACAAATATCTTGATAAACAAAGTACATTAAAGGAAGAAGCTCAAATAAAATGAAATAAAAGAATGGAATAAAATACAATAAAAATAAATGATTTTTATTTTGAAAGTAAAATACAACAGAATGTTTTGTAAAAATCTGAATATAAGAATATATAATACACATAATAATACAGTGTGGAGCTCAATACTTTAAAATATAAATAAAATACAAGTAAAATAGGTAAAAATTCATATAATATAGTGAATAATAAGTAAAATGGTCACTAAAAGAAAATAAAAATATCTTACTACACGTAGAAAGAAAGATCATAAAAAATATCCCCAAATTTTTAAGCTTTGAAGTACTAGTACATTCCGAAGACGTTCCAAACAAGTACTAAAAACTGTAAAATGTTACCTCACACACCCTGCCTGCTGGACGGCGACACAGAGCGCGTGTTACTGTCTTCAAACTTCGTGCTGAACCAAGAAAGGATCAAAGCGGCGCCCAGCAGCACATTTTTACAGACTCCTTCTCCCTCCTTTTTCACCTCCGAATCACATGACGTCATTTTATATCACGGCTGTCAGTGGAACGAAGTACGACACCGCGCATGCGCGCGGGGAAAAAAAACTTAGCCCAAGCGTCACGGAGCGGTGCAGCAGCAGTGTGTGTTCTCATCACGAAGAGAGAGAGAGAGAGTGAAAGAGAGGGGCTGAACGGGAAGCAGCACCGCCGCCTTTTCCATCCAACATCTTCTCAGAACTCGAGTGGGAACACACTCAACTACACCTAGTCCGTAGTCCCCCCCTCTTCTTCCTCCTCTTCAAAATGTCCGTGGGCAGTGACTTTGGGAATCCTTTAAGAAAATTCAAACTCGTCTTTCTCGGGGAGCAGAGTGGTAAGGACGCGTTTAATTTTCCGTAGAAGTTCGTTTTGTGGCTCGTGTGTCAGGTGAACTCGATGCACCTGCTGCTGCTGCTGCTGCTGCCGCTGCCGGTCAGCAAGTTCATGTCTGTAAAGGAAGCAGGGGTTTATTTAGCCTGATGACTGTGACTGTTACAGGGCGTCTGTGTGGAGTTTTAGGATTTAAACTGAACACCAGGAAGAAAAAACATGTCTGAGTAGGGCGTGGAAAGGAGATTTTAATCAAATTAGGAGCCCGTGAGGCTTTGCACAATAGTCTGGAGTGTGTGAATTGTGTCCCTCAGGCTCTTAAGTTTAACAGTAAAATAACTGAGGCACTAAGCCTGAAACGACCCCGACTAGCTGTTAGGATTGAGTGCTTGGTGAATGAATGCAGGGAGACTTGTGTGCAGCCTCAGGTCTGATGCTCCTGGGGATGGTACAACTTGGTAAATATTGCTGTGTGTTGAGACACACCCAGGTTGTCAGTGGCGATGAGATAACTTGTGTGGCTGCAGTCTCTGCCCTGGTATTGTTCCAGCCTGCCTGCTGAGGCTGGGACCAAGTTTGTGTGTCTGTGTATGCTGACCTGCTCAGTGCATTATTATTTCACACTAAATAACAGATTTTTTCCCAATCCCACACCCTCAGAGAGTCAAAAGCTTCTCCTTTTCTAAGGCTGTTTTCCACAGGATTACACTGCTGAGCTGCCTGAGACACGATCTGAATCTCTGGGTTTTGTCTTCTGAGCAGGACAGGTCTGTTTATGGTCTTGAGCAGCCGAATGAACCACATTAGTCATGGTTCAGTCCTCCAGTAGGCCATATTGATCACCCACTACAGTGGGGGTCATGTATTAGGTTGAATAATGCTTCATTTACAGCAGTGTGCCATGGGTATTACTGTATCTAAATAACAGGACATTATGTCATTTAACCCTCAAGCAGCCAAGCTATTTTAATTTCTCAATTTGTGTCTCTCATGCCAGTACTGTTTCCTTTATCTGTGACAGATAGTCTAAAATTTTGTCTTCAGTCACTTTTATGTAAAATGAGTTAAACAACACAAACTGTACAAATGAAATTACATTTATGTCGAGAATCCTCTTATTTCTTACAAAAAAAATTTTGTTTCAGTGATAGTAGAGAGGAAAATAAAATTTAAAACTTACTGTATTTTTGAGTAAATTATGTATTACAGTATGCTGGTATCATTTTACACAAAAATAAATATATAGATGGACTAGTGACTGCTTTGATCAACAACAAATTACTGTGAAGTCATACTCAGGCTGTTTTTTCATCCTTTGTTACTTCCAGGCTTCTGTTTAAAACTAAATTTGAAAATCCTGTTCAGAGATTTTAAATAATTTATGCAGAAATGCACAAAATATTTAGATTGCTGATGCATCTCCATCAGTTGAGCTCTTACTATCATAACTTTGGGCATTCATTTAGCCATGATTCACTGCAGACATCAGTAGTGTTATAAGTGGAACATTACAATAAAATCAAAACCTGTAATGTTAAAAATTATACATATATTTACATACACAACCTTCCATTATCTTTGCTACACCAATGGGCCAATTTCTGTAAAAATTATGAAAAGTTGTAGGCGAAGCAGATTGATGGTATGAAACATTTTTATGATTAACAGTATCACAACAGCACGTAAATTAAATAGCCTAAAAATGAGGGATTACTAAAGAACACTTAAATACCTCAGGATTACTCAGTGAATCCTTAGACTGCGTATTGGCTGTGATGCTACCCTGCACTGCTCATTTTTAAGAAAACTGGTGCAACCGTTGCTTGAATAACGTGGTTGAGATAGGGCTGCTTGATTATGGCAAAAATCATAATCAGGATTATTTTGGTCAGTAACTGTAATCTTTATCATTTAACACCATTATTTATTAATTTAACAAACATTAACTAATTTAACTTTTACTCTGCATTTTTCTTATACTTTAATGTATTTCAAATTTAAAACTGTTAAATCTAATGGCCAGACTAGTGGTTGTTTTAGACCATAGAGTCTGTCTTGCAAAGGAAACGGCCGGTCCCTGCAGGCTCAGAGCCTCAGGTCTGTTGGTAAAGACCAGACCAAATATTAACCTCCAGGGCTCTAAAATGAAGTCAAAGCAAAAGTGCCAAAAACTGCAGTTACTCTGAGGGCCACTTGAGGCTGGCTCCAGAAGGGAGTCTGTCCCCATAGTCTCCCATGTTACAGCAGAAATAAACATGTCTACAGCCTCATACAAAAACACTTTTGGCCTCTATGATAGTTTCCCCTTCATAACAACTCTGGGAGGGTGAATTTCTTTAATAACTCATCATACTAGAGCCTGGTAGGGGCGTGGTTGCTTTGATTGCCTGAGTTGGGACACCTCCTCTAATTGGAGTCACTGAACTGGACCTCTCGATCGTATCTATCCTGTTGGTGCCTTCTGGGGCATTTTTAAGTGAATTATTCCACAAAAAATGGCTTGTTGGGATGTAGAGACTGAGTAGTTTGTGCTTCAGTTTTGGTGAGTGAGGTGATCAATCTACTATTACAGCTTTTTTTCAAGTTTTCTTTCTTTTAAGTTATATGAAATATATGTAATTTTTTTTTTTTACCACTATGGGCTTTGATTTTATTGTAATTTTTGATTTCCAATCACTGTGTTGTAATGCTTCTCAGTGAACTATGGCTAACAAACTTGGAGTAATAAGATTTACAGTGCCATGAAAAAGTATTTGCCGCATTCCTGATTTCTTAGTCTTTACATATTTGTCACACTTAAATGTTTCATATCATTAAAAATTTTAATAATATTAGTCAAAGATAACCCGAGTAAATACAAAATGCAGTTTTTAAATGATGATTTCATATATTAAGGGAAAAAAGATTTCCAAACCTACCTGGCCCTCTGTGAAAAGGTAATTGCCCCCTAAACCTAATAACTGGGTGTGCCACCATTGGCAGCAACAACTGCAATAACTGGCAGTGAGTCTTTCACATCACTGTGGACAAATTTTGGCCCACTCTTCTTTGCAGAATTGTTTTAATTCAGCCACACTGGAGGGTTTTCGAGCATGAACGGTCTCTTTAAGGTCATGCCAAAGCATCTCAGTCAGATTTAAGTCCAGACTTTGAATAGGCCACTCCAAAACCTTCATTTTGTTTTTTTGAGTCATTCAGAGGTGGACTTGCTGGCGTGTTTTGGGTCATT
>VUQI01035095.1:8634-22463 GCA_015106735.1 Paratilapia polleni
TTTAATATTAAAATTTTTTTTTTTAATTAAAAAAAAAAAAATATTTTTTTTTTTTTTTTTTTTAAAAAAAATTTTTTTTTTTTTTTTTTTTTTTTTTTTTTTAGATTCAGCTAATTGAACTAAACATGCCACAGCCGACTGGGAAGTGTGTTTCAACTTTGGGTAAGGGCAAAATCCTCCATTGGAAAGAGAAGGGGATCTGACTGATTTACAGCAAAAGGCAAACACTGAGCACCACTGTGAAAGAGAATTATCTTGTTTTAATTGTTAGAAGTTAAAATCATAATTGAAAATAAAATTTGATCAACTGCCTAGCAGTATTTTAAAGTAGCATTAAGCTAAAAACTCACAAAGAATCACATGATTTAAATTTTCTTGATAAAAACAATATTAAAATGACCTTTTTAAATATTAGGATTTTTTTTTTTCTTTTCTGCATCACTGTGAATTTATCTGGGAAATAGACTTTTGTAAGACATTAGACCCTTGGAAATGTTATTTCTTCAGTGTGGAGTCTGCATGTTCCCCTGCGTGGGGTGTCTCCGAGTACTCCAGCTTCCTCCCATGGTCCAAAAAGATGTGCATGTTAGGTTAATTAGTCATTTTAAATTGGCCATAAGTGTAAATGTGAGCTTGAATGACTACCTGTTTTTATGTGTCGGCCCTATGTTATGCTAGTGACCTGTCAAGGGTGTACCCACCCTTTTACCCTATGACAGCCGGGATAGGCTATTATTATTTTTTATTTATTTATTTTTTTACAGTTTTCTTTTTTACAGTTTTTTTACATTTACAATGAAAAGGTAAAAATTAACCCATATACAGTCATGTGAAAATTTTTCACAGGACTCTAGGCAAGCATTCTGTTATATATTTGCTGTTGTGCTTGGGATCATTGTCCTGCTGCATGACCCAATTTTGCCCAAGATTTAGCTGTCGGACAGATGGCCTCCCAGTTGACTCTAGAATACTTTGGAAAACAGAGGAGCCCGAGTCCTGTGGCCGCAAAACAAGCCCAAATCTTCACCCCTCCACCACGTGCTTGCACTTGGTATGAGGTGTTTGTGCTGATATGTTGTGTTTTCGTCAAACATGGCGCTGTGCATTATGGCCAAATATCTCCACTTTTCGTCTGTCCAAAGGACATCTTTCCAGAAGTCTTTTTCTAATTCTACTGTCATGAATTTTAACATTTAACATGCTGGCTAAGGCCTGGAGGGTCTGATATGTAGCTCTTGGGTGTTTTGCAGTTTCTCTGAGCATTGCGCAGTCTGACCTTGGGGTGGATTTGGTAGGACGTCCACTCCTGGGAAGATTGTGGCATTGTGTTAACACACACTTGAATGCTCCAGACCAGCAAACTGCCAAAATTTCTGCATTTATAGAGGTGCTCACACTTGCTGATGATCAGTTAATGAAGTGCAATTTATTAGCAGCAACTGAATGCTATTTACCCTCTTATTTTCTATGAAGAGGTAAGAGTGCAGTTATTTTTAAGAGGGCTGTATTTATAAAAGTGAAATATTTAGTCCCAAACCTTTGTATATGTTTAAAAAAAAAATCCTAAAAAGCATGCAGACAAGAGATTCAAACACTACAGGCCACTGGGAGAGCTGTTCTGTATTCTACTGCAGAGCTTTTGAGGTCATCTAGAACAGTGCACACTGGTACACCATGAGGCAAGTCCAGGTGTGCCTTGGGATTTTGCTACAACCATTGCATTATTATTGGAACTTACAACTGCACAAAAAGTCATGAATCATTAATTTATTGTATCAGTACTCTGTACATGCTCTTGCCCCCTAAAAGAATCCTTTTTGGAATTGGAAGCAAAACATCCCTTTTAGAGATACCTGGCCAACTTCAAAATAGAACTAGACAAGTCAATGAAGGCAAAATAGCAGTGGCATGCTTGCAAAAACATTGCATGTGTCATGATAGGTCCTCATAACTAGCATGACAAATGGGCTGTCAAAAGTGCATTAGTCTGAAAAGAAAAAGGGATAAGATTTCAGATGGCACAGAGGCTATTTTGCATAGATGTGAATAGAGGTGTGCCTTGAAATTTTGGCTTGCCACTTGGTGTGACTTGGTAACAAAAAGTTCAAAATCACTGGTCTAGAAGGGTGGAGTCAGTGCCACTTCTTTACAAAAACTTTTGATAGACATTCATTCATAAATTGTGTAAAAGCTGCATTTTCTGTTTGACCAACTGACAACCCCTCTCACATGTGGTAAAACCATGAAACAATGATACAGACCCTAAGCATGTCCACACGTTTTATGTGTAAGTACAGTAAAGGCAAGTGCAGCTGAAAGCATTTATGTTAATCATATACACCCATGAAGTAATTCCTCTAGGGATTGTTTCAATAACTTAAATGATTTGCAAAACCATTTAATTCAACACATGGCGACTTAGGCTGTTCTTCATATTAAGGTCATTAGTCTCCTAAAAGAAGTCATGGAACACTTAAATCACCATGCAGCACTTTTACTAAAGCCATCATATATAAATTGTTTACGAAAGATGGACCTAGACTCCCTGAATAGGGGGGCCAGTGTTGATTTCTTCCTATTGGCCAGCAGGGGATGACAACTCTGGTTGCCAAAAGAATTCAGATTGTATAAAAGTCTTTTTACCCTTAACATAGGGTAAAAAAAATTACCCTTCTGTTCACTTAATGTATGACCTCAATAACACTTTCTTGCGTTTATGGTCTCAATCACTATTTCAAGTCTTATTTAATAAGGCATGATTAAGTAAATTATGGTCCTATATAGAGTAAAATAGATGACTTTCCTGTGACTGAAAGTCGTTACCATATGAGCATGCAGTGTCCTCTCTTTCTCAGTCAGATCCACCCCTTGCTTATCATGTGTGGTTCTAAGAAACCAAGATGGTGATGGCTAAAATGCTTTACTTTAGGCTTCAAAACAAGACTACACAAACCAATGGGTGATCATCACTGTGGTTATGTCCATCTTTTAATCATATCATAACTATCATATCATGTCGTGCAATTAGTTTGTTAAGAATTAAACTAAATGGACAAAGATTTTGTAGCTCAGGTACATATAAAAGGTGAAGTCCTGGAGACCAGGTCCTATATGGATGTCTTTTTCTGGATGGCAGTGTCTCTGTTTTCTTATCTTCTTTTGTTTTAATTAAAACACATTTCATGTATCTTAAAGATTTCTCCTGCTGTGGCTCATAGTGTCTGCACCTCACCCCTCCTCCTTCTCACAGGGATAAATCATTTGTCTTATTTGTGACTAAAGTGAAATCACATTAGCTGAGAGGAAGCGGGTGCACCTATCCAAACCACATAGTAGGACGTCACACTTGTACAAAATGTACAAGACGCTGGATCTACACATGCCATGTTAGCTGTATTACATGGGCTCCAACTGCAGACACTTGGGAGAACAGGAATAGGTTTATTCATAATTTCGAGGGTGAGTAAATACAAATGAGACCAAATTAAACATCCCATATCCTGTGATATCACTGTGTAGTTTTTATCAGTGAAAGAAACAGCTTTGCTTTTACATGGACCACAATGGATCTTTGTTGTTTTCCTAAAGGACATAAAGGGTGTTATTAGCCTGAGGGGCCATAGATTAAATGTGATCAAAGACCTTTTTTTTTTTTAATCCATCCGAGTGTACATTGCGTACATATGTAACTTCTGAAAGGCCTCTTGCACAATGTTTAAACCTGGCTGGGTGCGACATGACATTTTCTGAAACAAGTACTGTAGGTGCACTGAGTTCTTACATCCTAAATTTACACTAGCTCATGTGCATGATCTACATGTTTGCAGCTGTCTCAAAATAAAAATATTTCAACCATTGGGAGTTTAAAGAAGCAGATACAAAGTTATAATCTTGAGCTTGCTTGAAACTTTATGGTTTCAACCATATATCTGTCTACGTTTTGCTGTTTTTAGTGTTTTTGTTTCGTTTTTTCTCCATGTTGTAAGTAACCCTACTGATGATTTACGTGCTTTTTTAAAAAAGCATAGGGATGATAACATTTTGCTGTTGGATATTCCTCTATGAAAGTGTACATCACAAAGTACTGTAAGGAAGAGCACAGTGGTCTGTGCAGTTGATTTGAGTGAGTGATGATGAAACTCTAGAAGGTAGTTTTGACCTTCAGCTATCTGAAAGAGCTTCCCTGGCTCTTTAATCACACTCTAAACAACCTCTGTCTCTGTCTGTCAACACCAGCTTATAAAGATGAAAAGTCATCACAGACTGACAGCACACACAAACATACACTCATTTTTGATTGTCTGCCCTGCCATCATTGGTTTCACTAGTGTCTTGTTTTGCAATTAGTTTATTTATAGTCTTGTCTCGTCCTCCTTTAGTTGTCAGTTTGTTTGTGTTCCCTGGCTGCGTCTGGCCAGCGCCTGTGCTTCTCAAGTCATTCAAGTTGGTGCCTTTTTTAGATTTTTGTACATTTTGTTATGTTTAGTATCCTGCCTCTGCTCATTCTCTGTGCTTTTTGTTGGCTTATCTTTATTTTCGATTCTTGGATTTTGCCCCAGCCTGCTTGCTCAGTTTTTTATTGCTCACCTGCTGTGGTTTTGTTATCAGCTTTATTTCAGTACAGTTCACCTTCTGAAGCATATACTTATTGCCTGTTTGTGTCCTGCATTGGTATCCTGCCTTTTTTTTTCCTGAGATGTAACAGATTGGCAGAATCAAAAGGGAGATTCCTGGCCTATGAATGTGTGCTGCCAGTAAAAAAGGGTTATCTGCTTTTGGTGCAGAACAAACACTGCCACCCCACTGCCTTTATCCCTTCTTGTCCTGTATTATCCCTTAGACCCCTTTCCTGGAAACACACCACTCCCCTAAAAGACATTCATCAAACAGCCCCATCCATCCTTACATTAATCATTCTGACTCTGACCAGCTCTGACAAGGAACTTTCTTTTTACTCACCACCCAAAGCCTTGGATGAGCTGTACTTGCTGGATGTGTCACTGGTGCCACCCAGGGGACCAACCCTTTGCCTGGAAGGCATGGCGTCAGGTTTTAATCCAAGCGAAAACTCACCACTCAAAAATTCATGTGTAGTGACCCAATTCTTGTAAATTTCACTCACATGAACAGCTTCTTTCATATTTCTTTTGTGCTCTGCATGCAAAGGGTTTGAATAACATTATGAAGATCAATGAAATCTATCTATGTCTGACCTTAATACAATTAGCATGGGTTTAATCACTGTCAAAATAGGTGCAGCACATGAGACATGCATGGTTAGAATAAAGTTACTGCTGTGTATTAGTTAGTGGTGAAAGCATTTGTGCATCTGTCATGCACATCCAAGTGTGATCCAAAGTACATGAGCCTTTGTAGTGCCAAAACAATTAGTTAAGTGACAGAAAATTAATTGATTAGAGTTGGGTGATTGATTAACTGCCCTATGAGCGACATTTGCTGGCACCACTGCAATGTGAAGATGCTCATATTAAAACCATTATATGTTTAAGCTTTGTACTGTTGATCAGTCAAACCCAGCCATTTTAAGTCATCAGTTTGCACTTTTGGAAACTGTAGCCCACCCCTAATGAATGATAAATGCGTACGCTGACAGTATGACTGCTGTGTGGTGTGTGTGTGTGTGTGTGTGTGTATACTCAGGACACAATTTGCAGGAGATTATGATCAGTTTGGTGCCAGTCCCTCACTGTGGTCCAGCCCAGTCTCTGCGCCCCTCAACTTCTCTTCCTCTCTTTCAACCATTTCACTGACTGTAGATCAACTGCTGGCAGCTCTGTTGGTGTAGAGGGATAAGTCAACAAACGAGCGGCTTCCTATGCTAAACTCATCACACAACACTCAAACTGTGCTGCATTGGCTCATTCACACATAGACAGTTATACACGGGAGTTTGCACACATACATGTGCATATTAGCAGCACAAACAAATACATGCAAATGTCTGTAATTAGCCTCATGGTTACTGCTGAAACACACAGGATTGTCAGTGATGTGTGTGTGTGTGTGTGTGTACTTGTTTAGAGATCTTTGTGAGGACAATAATTTGCATAAAACTATAGTTGTGAGGACCAACTGGGATTTGTGAGGACAAAACGCTGGTCCTCACAAATCTGAAGGCATGTTTGAGCATTCTTGAGGCTCAAAATGTGGTTTTAGGGTTAGGGTTACAATTAGGTTTAGGGTAAGGGTTAGGCATTCATTTCTGATGTTTAGGGTAAGGGGCTAGGGAAAGCATTATGTCAATGGAGTTCCCCACTAAGATGTCAAAATGAGTGTGTGTGTGTGTGTCTGTTGTCTAGGCAGTATTTGATCTCACGGCACAGTAACTCACCTCTATTTTTCCTCAACATACAAAAAAAAAAAGCAGACAAAGTGTCAAATCTGTGCTGATGATGCTGATTAACTGAGGCTGTTTGGCTTGTTTAGATCGAAGCTCTCAGCTGTTCAAGTGAACTTCCTGTCCCATGATGTCATCAGGATGCAATAATGTACAGATCAGATGCTGCTTTTCTCGACACTAAGGGTTTGTAGGCTTAATGTATGGGGCGTATAGCTGCAACACTGGTATGAAGCAAACAGGGATGGACTGTAAACTGTAAGTGTGTTTATGATGGGGTGTATGTGCATGCTTGGAGTAAATGTTGACCATTTGATTTGATCCCTTTGCTTCCAAAAAAAGAGCTCATGTCCATTAACACAAATGCCATGCAAGCAGTGAAGTAATTTAAGTGTTTAAAGGAGCAGTTCACCCAAACTACTACACACAGGGCTTCTGTATTTTTTTTTTTTTTGTTGTTGTTTTTGTTTTTTGAACTGATATATTTGAGATAACTACAAAACATAGTTTGGTTTAGTGTTATTTGTGAATTTTATCTTTAAATGTTTTGAAGTGTAAAGTTTTGCCAAATATATTTTAAACATGTATTTAGATTTTAAATTGGGAATTAAAAATTGGTGACATACAGTTCAGATTCAACCCATCTTCATTCAGATGTTTCAGAGGTTTCTTGAATGGAAATGTTTGAACTGCATCAAAATCAGTTTAGAGATGAATGTAAAAGATATATTTCCCTTTATATTCCAGTCTTCCCCAGACGAGTTAAAAAGCAACACTTCCTGCTTTAGAAAACCCTCATTCAGCTTCTTATGTACAGAATTTATTCTCTGAGTTTATTTTTTTTTAATGAAAATTGTTTAATATGATGTGAATATGCAAATGATATTATGCAACATTTCTCTTATTTTACTTCTGTATATTTGTTTGTTTTCATTAAAAACTGCTGTACATCCTAGATCAGCCCTTTTTATGTGTTCTTTTTGAATTGAAAAGAAGACTTTGATAAAGAAATTGTGTCATACAGAACAGAAACAAAGCCATTTGGTCAAAACTGAGTTATGAACTATTTGTTCTATATTAGTCATGGGGATTTAAAGTAGCACTGCATAAAAAAGTCCTGCTGAAAGCTAACTTGCATGGCTCAGCAGGGTGTTATTACTCTCTGCAATCCTTTGCCTCAAGTAGAATCCATGTGTTTTCTTTTGGTTATGCAATTTGAAATCAGATACTTGAGTGTAGCTATTTAAAAAAAATATGTATTAGGCATTATCAAATGAACAACAAAATGTGTTTGTAGATGCTTTAATTTCCTGCTCTTAAGGCTGATAAGTTGTTTTTCTACATGAACTCAGCAGTGTATCAAGTCAGGACATCATGTGAAGTTGCCCCTTCTCACATGTAGCACACAGCAGGAAAGGGTGCACTCTGTTTAGTTTAGGAGAGGGTGCTGCGTGGGTAGAGCATGCAGGAGGCAGCACACAGCGTAATTTGCTCAAATGTAACTGGGCATTGCATGGACTTGGCAGGGTGATTGCATTCGGACATTTGAATTGTCATGCACTCATCCACTGGGTAATCTCAAGAAAAGTTCAGATCTGCATGTTTGAATACAGCTAATTCAGCCTCTAAAGTTGCTTTTTTTATGAGCTGTGGTGATATTAAAGCACCTCCTAATGTCCATCAACAACACAGTGGTGGAGAGAGTGGGACATTTTGCATTCACAAAGACCTTACATAGCCTAGTCACAAATATTCACTGTATTTTAAAAAGGCCCAGTATTGGCTGCATTGTCTTGGGCACCGATAGGCCTTTAGTGTGAGCTTCAAACCCTCAGGGACTTGGATTGGGTCAGTATGGAGAGCTGCCCCAGTCAGGACCATAAGGCTATGAGGAGGATGATGTGGAAAACACAGCACATCATGGTACACCCAGATTCTCATCTGACCTCAAGTTTTGTATAATCTTAAAAATGTTCAGAAAAGACATGAAAAAATGGTAAATGGACTGAACTTATTTAGTGCTTTTCTGCTCTGTTTGAGTACTCAAAGCACTTTATACTGCATGCCACATTCACCCAGTCACACAGCGCTTACTAACATTCACACACACATTCCCACTCCGATGAATGCATCGGGAGCAACGTGGGGTTCAGATACTTCAGCATGCAGACTAGGGGAGCCAGGGGTTGAACCACTGACCTTCTGATTAGTAGATAACTCGCTCTACCTCCTGAGCCACAGTCGCCCACTGTGTAAGGGCTTTCATGTAGTCTCATCTTATGAGACTCTAATGCCATACCAGTACCTGAGACTTGAATAGAAAACACCGCTGAAAGTGGCTCTAAAGGCTCATGAGACCATGGCGATTCTAACACAGCTGCTGATATTCTCATGTCCACTGGTGGACACTTTACCTTCATCAATATGAGGGCAAACTTCAAAGTGTTACTCTGTAGCTGGTTTCACCCAAGACAGTCAAGTGGAGGGTGAATGTGTAAATGAGTTGCATAAACGTCTCAGCTGAAGTTACTACCTGACATATTCATGATTAACAGAGTAACTCTTTCACTAAGCCAGTGTTATATTTAACACATATTGCACGCATAACCTTGGATGGATAACAGAGTCAGCACTGATGGGAAATTGCTCACTCTCATCCTCCTCCCTTTTTTAGTAATTCAAAATCTGCAGCCTGTGCTTCCAAAGACAAATCGCAAGGTGTAAAGTGCTGTTGGTTTTGTTCTTGGTGACAATACAGAACATTAAAAATCTGATTAAATGTCAAAAGCAGCTGAAGAGCAAGAAAAGTTTACAATCTGAGCTGAACAGCAAGGAAAATCAGACAAAGAAGTGAAATGGACTAGAAGCTTTTAACCACACTCTCTCCATCTCCTGCTCTGTGGAAATAAAAACAAGGCGAGTTAAACAGTGATAAGGCGTCTTTAGTGTCATCTACTTCAAACTTATCACCAACCTGTAACGTCTACTCTTCACATAATGTGTAGATGTCTCTGTGATACATGCAAACTGATTCCAATGATTGTTCTGAGAGTGTTCTGAGAGAAGCCAAATAGCCCGATTTCACATTCTGGCTTTAGATCTCAGCAAGGTTTTTACACTTAACTAAAGCTAAACTAAAAACTAAACTTCAAGAAAAATCTGTGTATATATAAAAAAATATAAATATAAATATACAGAAAGCATGAATACAAAAACTAAAGAGAGACTTTAGTGCATGTTTATTGACACCGAGAGTCTACATGACTGCAAGTCAATTGCCTTGGAAGGTTTAGTGTTGTGAATCTCCTGCCCCTAAAAGAATAACTCTCACATAGTAATAATAATTATTAAAAACATTAACATTTTTGAACAATGACATCTAAACTAAAATGAGAAAACAAACTCTGTAAATGATCTGAAACGGAATTGAACTGAAAGCTAAAATTAAACAAAATCAAACACTAATAAAAAATAAAAAAAAACTATAATAAGTCCTGTGATCACTTATGTGTTTCCAGAACTTCCTTCCGAAGGCTTCGTACAAGTGACCTTGGCATGGATTCAGACACAAGGACAGTGTCTGTTTGCAGGGTGGTGGCCGCAATGTGACTGGGGACCTTCAGCTGCTGTCTGAGGTCCACCTATAACTGCCAGTCTCTTGCTGAGGTCAGCATGCCTGCAGATGATAATTTTTTGGCGGGATTTGGCTGCTCTCCAGCTCTGACAAAGGAGATGGTCATGGTGTGCTGGCACCGCTTTGCCTGCTAATCTTCTGTGCCGATTGCTTCAGCGATGGTCTTCAGGACCTGATTATGCCTCTATTGACACTCCCCCTCTTCAAATGCCCTTTGAAGAGGGGCAGCTGGTGAGGATGTGTTCTAATATTAGATCTCCTAGATTAGGAGGTCTAGTATTAGAACCCCAACTGTAGCCCCTATCTAACCATCTAAATACTGTACTCATTCTGCTTAGGCCTGTTCCCTGTGAAATAGACATTTTGTCTCTTCCTGAGATCCCCACTTTCTCTCTCTCTCTGATATGAAACTGCACACGAGGAGCTTCCGCAAGTAGTTTCAATATGAAGTCAGGGTTTTTTAAGGAGGAGGATGAGAGGGGGAGAATGAGAGGTGGAGTCCTTTTGTCTTGTCTGGGATAAAAGATTTGAAGCTGCAGAGAGCTCCTTCAGAGAGGAGCTGACACTGCTGCAACACTTACAGTAACTGTATCCAGACAGCCACTATATTTGTACTTAATGCAGCAATAGATGTAGTTTTTGTCTTTGAGGCAACACAAGGTATTTGTACATATTGCAATTTTCCCTACTTACTGGTAGTTTGTATACCAGCCATATGCACATTACTGTGGCAGTATTTCTAAATATAATAGAGAAAGTGTTTTGCAGTTTTGAGACAGATTTTCTTTGTGCATTTGTAACCGAGTTGTGAGTTCCCTCAGTGATAATACAGCAAAAGCTGAAAAGTAAAAAACAGAGTGGACTAGAATACAATAGAGTCCAGTAAAATGCAGGATTATGAGGCGTCCATTTCGTTCCTGGGGACCCGGGGCCGCTTCCAGACGAAAGTCTTCTTCTTGCTCTGTGTCACCTGCCTTCCTGCTGGGTACAACATCCTGTCTGTCATCTTTCTGCTGGCTGTTCCCCCACACCAGTGTTACATCCCAGCACACAGCAACCTGAGTCAGGACTGGATGCAGGCCAGTATCCCAGTACAGGTGAGAACTGTATTCAGATCAAACTGAGTGATTCTGAATGTGATTATTGAGTAATTAAAAGTAATGACACAATTACGTGCCACAGTCACGCAGATAAATTAAAGCAACTTTTTTTTTCTCCTTGTGTTTGTGCGGTTGTTGTTGGTTTGATGATTACAGTTAAATGCGACACAAGTCCTTTATTCTGCCCCACTTCTCCTCAGGTGTTTGCAGCTGTAGTTGAATTACCGTGTTGTAATGTCAGTGTGAGAGAGTTTCACACTACAACAGTCAGCTCACCTAAATCTGCAACAAGATATCCAAGTCATTTGCCCCTGCTGGTATGTGCTCACTCTGCACATGAGGAGTTTCCACAAGTAGCAGAGGTGCATGGTGGTTTCTTTGTCGGTAACATCTTGTCCTCACGTTTGTTCATATTTCTTCCACTCCCACTCACATCTCAGTACAACAGAGGTAACTGAACTATTGTTTGTGGTGCACAAAACAGTGAAAATGTTATTTTAGAAGCTAAACTGCAACACGTGCAAAGCTTTTTCTTGACTGTTCTCAATGTAAACTGCTATCAGCAATAAGGCTGTGATGGACAGAGCATTCAGATCTTTTACAGTACAACAATGTAAAGGCTGCTGTTATTATGATCTTATTGCATACTTTAAGTTATGCTGCTGCATAAATGTAGAAGAGGGATTTTAATATAGTAGCTCATCATGTTTGTTTATTATAACTGTTTTATATAATGATGGGTAATTTGAACATATTTTATAAGCTGATTACTTTTGAATACAAATATTTCTCTCCAACAGCATGACATACAGTAAAACAGTATCTAAAATATGAGAATTGCAAATGTCATATTTCCTTTTCATGTACTCGGAAATACAATCAGGTAATCATTTACTGTATATCTTTGGACTGATCCAGCTATGATCCTCACTTTGGTCAGAACTGGTCTGTTCTGAACTGATGTAGTCTACTCTGGCACAGTTCACCTCCCTGCTGCTGCAGTAAAAGTTGGTAATATAATAAATACATTGTTTCCTGGTCAGCAGGTGGCAGGGCAGCTGGAGAGAAGCAGTTGTAGCCGGTATGAGCTGGACCTGTTGCAGAACCTGTCTGCGCTGGGAATCAGACCCAGCCTAGACCAGATCCACAACTATTCTGCACTGGGAGCAAGTCCAGAGGTCATGCTGTCCAGCCTGAAGCAGGAGGAGTGCAAAGATGGATGGACCTACAGTACTGAGCACTACGATTCGACTGTAGTCACTGAGGTACTGTTGCTGTTAATCTGCGTCACTGCCAGCCTTCATGATGTTATCCAGATCCAGGTCTCTCTTGAAAAAAATCTCAAGGAACGTCTGGGTTAAATAAAGCTTAAAAAAGAAAAAAGAAAAAAAACCAAAAAAAAAACCAACAACAACAAAAACACAGACATAATATTATAATCTTTTTTCTATTTTCAAGTGTCCCTATGCCTGCTTTATATTAGTGTTTATACTGCAGCATGTTTGGCTGGGATGCAATCCCATCAGAACAGCTACTGTTTGTAAAACCAGGTTGTTGCCCTTCTCAGCAGCCATCAATCAGTGACTTGCCTCAAATGACTGCACTAAGCTAGCATGAACAACTGGAAATGACTGGATTTAGGTCTCTGGCACATGTCATCTAACAGCTAACATTTTAGTCCAGAATAATATGAATGTGTGTTATGCATTCTCTTTATGATAACAAATGTCCAAAATAATCTGCTCAGCAACTGAGTGCCTGGGAGCCATGAATTTGCACAAAATGTTTAGTTTAATTGATCTATAAACAACAATAATAATGATGATGATAATAATAATAATAATAATTTCAACTTTATTTATACAGCACTTTTCTAAAAAAGTTACAAACTGATTTACTAAGAAATGCAAGTAAGAGAAAGGGAAAAAAAACATCAACACAGAATAAATAAATAAATGTTTTACACATAACATCCTAATTTACACATAAATAAATTTAAATAAATTAGGACATTTCCATTTTATTGTTGTGCTGTGATATTATAGTTTGTGTTAAGCCTACGCAGTGATTTGAACTATTGAAGCAGACAGAATACAAACCAACAATAAAGCTCCTGATTAGCTTTTAAAGTATTTTAAATAGAGTTAATTTCTGACTAACATGTGGTTGACATTGTTTTGTTCACATCTTGTCTTGTTTCCTAATAGTATAAAACAGTATGCTGATAACACTGATCGCTCCGATCACTGCAGATTACAATGTAGCATACAGTGTGTTGACTTTATAAAAGGAGGAAAAACAATAAGTAACAGTGGATTACCCATGCCATGTTGTTTAACAGGAGCCAACATGATAGCAGAACACAACAAAGCCTGACAGTCAGTTTCCAGACAGGGAGGGTAATTTAAGTCAATAAAAGGACAGAATTCAAAGCAAAGCATCAGGCAGACATGCAGCCTAGAAAACAAGCAGCGGTCAAACATCAGGGCAACCTGACAATATAGATGATGAGTCAGTAAAGCCAACACCAAATCCTCCACCACACATTGATTTATGAGATGCTGTTCCTTGAAGAAAACCTCTAAAGTTTATCTTAGCTTTATGCCATTTGTGGCCATGCAAACAGTGAAGGGACAACAAACAGAACAGCCCAAAGGAGCAAAACCAGACTAAAGACAAGCTGATGTCACAAACCCATTGAAACGTGGAAGCTTAATGAAACCAACAGTCTGGGCAT
>VUQI01035096.1:0-14585 GCA_015106735.1 Paratilapia polleni
TACTTTTAAGATTAGGCTTAAAACTTTCCTTTTTGATAGAGTTTATAGTTAGGACTGGATCAGGTGACCCTGAACCATCCCTTAGTTAAGCTGCAATAGGCTTAGGCTGCTGGGGGCTTCCCATGATGCACTGAGCACTTCCTCTTCCTCACTTCCTTTCACTCTCCATGTGTTTGCATTTAATCATTAGTTATTATTAACCCCTGTCTCTCTCCTATAGGTGTGCCTTTTTGTCCTGTCTCCCTCTGCTCTCTTCTGTTTCCCCTCACCCCCAACCGGTCGCGGCAGATGGCTGCCCCTCCCTGAGCCTGGTTCTGCAGGAGGTTTCTTCCTGTTAAAAAGGAGTTTTTCCTTCCCACTGTTGCCAAGTGCTTGCTCATAGGGGGTCGTCTGATTGTTGGGGTTTTCTGTCTTTTCTGTCTAATATTGTAGGGTCTTTACCCTAAAATATAAAGCGCCTTGAGGCGACTGTTGCTGTGATTTGGAGCTATATAAATAAAATTGAATTGAATTAAGTTTTACTTCCCCTCTCGTCTGATGTCTCCTGTGTTACATTACCTGATTATCCTGTGTGTGTATAAATAGTGCTGTCTTCCCTTTTTCCCTTGTCATAACATCTGCTGTCCTCCTTTGTGTGTTTTGGATTCTGCTTTCCTGCCCTCTGCTTGGATTGTTTGGACAACCTACCTACTCATCTGCTGCCCTAGACTCCACAGAGGAGGTGGGTGAGAGGAGGATGTTAGCCAAGCTAATGTCCATTATGGACAACACCTCTCACCCCCTGCATGAGACAGTAGAGGCCTTGAGCAGCCCCTTCAGCAGTAGACTGTTACAGCCACTGTGTAGGACAGAGTGTTACCGCAGGTCCTTCATCCCGACAGCAGTCAGACTGTACAATACACACATGGGATAAATACCTGCTAAATACATATGTGTATATATTATCATTCCCACTGCACTTTATGTACGTATAAAAAATCTCTGTGCAGTATCTCAGTGTATATACTACAATTTGTACATATTACAATTACTCTTGTATTGTATTTTTTACTGACTTCTGCAGTTTTAGCACTTCTAGCATTTTTTGGTTGTACTTCATTTATCTATTTATCTATCTATTTTTAATTTTTATTCTTTTCTAATATATCTATCTCAATTTTTCTTTTCCGACCCTTGTGCTGCAGTAACGTGAACTTCCCCAGTGTGGGATTAATAAAGTCGATCTTATTTTATCTTAAAGGTGTGTTTTCAGTTTGTCTCATGAGTCTGCATTTGGACTGGACTGATACTCATATAGTGCTTTTCTACTCTGAGCACTCGCAGCACTTTTGGGTCCTCGATTTGAGATTCATGACAGCCTGTCTTATTCATGCCAAAAACACTCAACTCAAAACCCAGGTAAACATGATTCGGTATAAGAACTGTAACCACACACTTACGGTTTACCAGACTTCACCTGGTGGTCACTTCAAATCTTTGTAGCACAGCTACAAATAACATTTCTTTCTTTTGTTCCAGTAAAAAAACAAAAAACAAAGCATGCTTCTAGTTTTCTGGCTAATCCTGATTTTCTGTAGCTTCTAGTTTGTTTCAGTTACTAGTGATAATGTTACAGCCTTATAATTGTCTAAAGCATGAAACAACCGTAAGAACCTGAATTTGAACTACAAACCACGGTGTCAGTACTCTGATGAAAGCTGGTTAAAACAACAGGCTGTATTCATATCCAGCATGTTATGTAAATTTATAATAATTGGGCAGGTTTTGTTATTACAGATGTACTGGAAATGATGCCAGCTGGATGTCAGTTTTGAATCCTCCGAGGTTAACTCTTGTTTAACTCTTGTTTAACTCATCTTCGATCACTGCATCTCTTCACATCGGATGTTCCCATAAACACGTCTTCAGTAACAAGCCCAGGAGATGTCATGTTAATAATTTCATAGGAGACTGATAATCTCTTAGATCAGAGCAAACTCTGATGCCAGTGCACTTGACCTTGGAAACAGCTGTTTATTGTTTAGTGTTAGGGTTTGCTAATTTCCGAGTTACCTGTCCAATCTGTCTGTGTGGTCTCTCTCTCTCTGTTATTTCTATAACCTTACATGTCATGTCTTCAAATATTTTTGCTAAATTAGCAAATATAAACAAATAAATGACACTTTAATTTCAGATAGGAAATCATGGAATACTCAGCAGGATCGAGTCGTCATCATAAACTAACTCCTGCCTGGAGTCCAGTTTATGTGCATCCACATCTTCATTTTTCCACCAGTTTTCTTCTAGTAATAAAACGCTTTCAAACACAGTAACACAATAAACCAAACAGAATAAAAACACATATTGCATCATATGGGTGATGAGATATAAAGTTTATGGCGCACACACCGCAGTAATTACCAAGTATGTGAAGAAACAACAATGCACTCAACACACTTAAAGTGTTCAGATAACGATCTGTCATGTTTGGTACGTTTCTATTCTTGCACAGTTAATCTTTACAATCAGCGGCAGCGCGTTTCCAAGTGTCATTTGTACAGTGCTTTGTGATTGGCTCATCTCATAACACCACAGCTTACAATTTGAGATCACAGAGCACGACTACCAGTGACATCCATTACTGAGATTTTTTTAAGTATAAAATGGGCACTTGAGCCACCACAGGTGACTGCTGCTTCCCCTGCGGGTTAAAACAGGTGAGTAATTTTTTTATATTTTATTTCTCTAACAGAGGGAACAAATAAGAGCCAAACATCAGTTTATGTTGAACCTCAATGTACTGTACATTTACACGTGTTTACAGTCAAGCCTAATGTCCAACACGAGTCTCTTGATGGGAATGAATAACTGTTTAATGTTCTATAACAGTAACTAAAAGTAACTACATAAGAAACACAAGTACCTGTAACAAACTAGTAAAAATTGGTACCTAATACAATAAAAATAAAAAAGTAAGTTATAAAATCAATAAAAACTGGTGCTGCTAGATGATGGAGAGTAAATAATAAAATGATCACAACTGGAAACATTAATATATAGTAAAAATGTAAGTGTTATAATCCCAGGGTTTTTTTTTAGCCACTACTTTATAGCCTGATTATACAGGGATGTGAGTGATTGGCAGGAGAGGCTGATGCCTGAGACCAAGAGATTATTTACTGAAAGATGAGGAAAAGATTCAATTCTGGTCTCATCTGACCAGAGCACCTTCTTCCACATGTTTGCTGTGTCCCCTACATGGCTTGTAGCAAACTGCAAACAGGACTTCTTATGGCTTTCTTTCAACAACGGCTTTCTTCTTGCCACTCTTCCATAAAAGTCAGATTTGTGGAGTGCTGACTAATAGTTGTCCTGTGGACAGATTCCCCAACCTGAGCTGTGGATCTCTGCAGCTCCTCCAGAGTGACCATGGGCCTCTTGGCTGCTTCTCTGATTAAAGCTCTCCTTGCCCGGCCTGTTGGTTTAGGTGGACGGCCATGTCTTGGTAGGTTTGCAGCTGTGCCATACTCTTTCCATTTTCAGATGATGGATTGAACAGTGCTAAAGTACACACAGGTGGACTCTGTTTACTAATCAGGTGACTTCTGAAGGCTACACTGGATTTTATTTAGGGGTATCAGAGTAAAGGGGGCCAAAATTCATTCTCTCACTCGCACGTACATACATTCTTCTTTCACATGCATACATTCTCTTCTTACATACATATATTATTTGTAAGATTAAATGCATATTGAATGCATGTGCATGAGAGCAAAATGTAGGAATGCGTGAATGAAAATATATGAACATGTACACACACACACACACACACACACAGATAGAGAGAATATGTAGATGTTCTATATATGTCTCTGTAGAACTCTTCTGGAACAAATGGTAAGCATTTTAAACAGTACATCTGCATAATGACGGAGGATGGCCTGACGAGGTAGCTCTTCTGTGTTGTGCCATCTGCTTAGCCAGAGGTTGTTTAGTTTCCCCGATGTATAAGTCACGGCAATCCTCCAGCGTACACTATATTACTCTGTTTGTGTCGGGGGACCCGATCCTTGGGGTGGACCAATTTTTTGGCATAATGTGTTTTGGGGTTTGAAAGCCACAGAGACGCGGGGTTTTGAGAAAATGCGTCTCAGCTGACACAGTGAATTATATAAACTCATCAGGAAAGTGTTTACTGAGCTCAGAGATCAGCTGAGCAGGAGGCTCATTTTCTCATAGACTTCTATACAATCAGACTTCTTTTAGAGCCAGAGGAGTCGCCCCCTGCTGGACATTAGAGCTTTAAGGAACTTTAATGCTGAAGTATTTGCTTCACTTTTCAAACCTGGAAGCTACATCCATCTTCTTTATAAAAGCATGTTTGTAGTTTTAATCTTCAGGAATGAAACTTTTCTGCAAAAACACATTAAACAGTCTTAAAGAAACAGCCGGTGACAGGAGGGGGGGCAGTAGTCATGATCATTTACTGTCATTGCAAATACTTTGACACAAACAGGGAATTAAAAACACAAAACTGAAGATGAACTGAAAAAAAGAAAATCAGCAAAGTTCTCTTTCCTCCACCCGAGTTATTATACAGACAGAAACGCGTGAGCGCACAAGCAGCTGCACTTTTTTAACGTCGCATACAATTACTAGCTTTGTTAACCCAGCTCCACTGTTTCTCAGCTTGTTGGCACATTGAGATACAAACAGCAACAGGATGAAAAAAATAACAAAAAGCTGAACTCAGACCCAGTTTCTGTTTCTATTCATGGCCCTCAAATCACAATCACAAGTGTTAACTTTATGATGCTTCAAACTTCAGTCCTGATGCAAAAGATGATTCGAATTTTTTTTAATCCACAGATCGGTTTAGAACACAGAGAGGGGCCGACATTTTCTTTAAAAAGCCTGGTGACGGTTTTTAATTCGACTTACCGGCAGCAAATCCCACAAGAAAAAGACCAAAAAACCAACAGGGAGTTTATCCTGACAAGCAGTGTGGGAGTATCCAGAGCCTGATGCTAAAATAAAGTGTGTATTTCATAATTTAGGTCTTTAGTCTGAACCAGTGGGCTCAAATCTGAGAGCCTCAAACAGCTGATTTGGTCTTTTTATGGAACATGTTCACAGACATTAGAAAATTAGACTAAAACCAGCCTTATGCTTTAAGGTAGAGCACTGTCATCCCTCCCCCAACGGGAAAATAAAGACTGTTTGGATGTTTTCTGAGCCAAATCGACTGTTTACTGTTAAAACTACTTGAGGCTGAACACTTTCTCCTGTTCCCACCAGACTGACATGAGCCAGATCACTGCTCAGCAATTTCAAAAAACAGAAGAAAAAACAGAAGAAAAAGAACACGTGAGGTGTGATGCCAAAGTTCCAAGAATCAGTCCATAAAAACCAAAAAAATAAATAAATCTCTCTCTCTCGTCTCCCTGTGCACCTCCGGACCTCTCCCAGCATTACTTGTGCTCACAGATCACTCCCGGGAAGTCCCGTTCTCCGACTGTCATGTCGAGGATCGTCACTGCTGACGAGGACTGGACCCACCGTGTCCAAGGATGGAGGTGGTACATCAGGTCAGGAGAACGAGCAGGGTCGTGGTCATTTTTTCCCCCCTGACATTCACAACAACAACTGTTCTACTGTAACGTCCTGAGGTGTTTCAGGGTTACCTGCAACCACGTTTGACTCAGTGGAGCAGACTGATTCATCCACCACTGACATTTAACTCTGATTTCTTCATTAAAGGCCGAGCAGCCAATGAGAAGCTGTTATCAAACTGTGTGCCTTGATAAGGATGTTTTAAACATCCAGTGCTCGCTTATTTCCAGCACCCGTGAGGTATAGGTACTGTACAGGAACACGCCAAACTCTTTTCACTTTGCTCCACTGCACTCCTAAAAGAAAACCAGCAGGCTGGCATGGCTACACTGAAAAACATGTTAGGTTCACGCTGACTGGTTAGAGACAACGAACCTCCTTTCCCACTGAATCAGTTAGTGCACGTAATGTCAGACTGAAGGAGGAAATTAAGGAGTTGATGATTGTGTGTGGCAGAATATTCTGTGAGGGAGAATATTCAGCAGAAAGAGACCCAAACCGAGTTATTCTGGCCACACCAACACCATCTTCCTGTCCTTCAACAGACTTCATCCTTTTTCCCCAGCAGCAGTGCTGGAAGGGGTCCAGAGGTGCACGAGGTGACGACCTTGAAGGGGAGTTCAAACAAATTGAAATCCTGTATTATTGGTTCGTTTTAATGGGCGAATTCCTGGAACTTTTTCCAAATCATACACAAACCTAAAAGACATCCTACATAAAAAAGGACTACATATCTTTATCAAAAAACAAAACACAAACAGAAGTTAAAACTCACGTTTAGCTAACTGTCAGCGTACATAACGGTACTGTGGCATGAAGGGAGGGGAGGAGCTGCTGTGAAAGCAGTTGGAGGCAGCACTTCACATTAATCCAGAAGAGATACATGAATCGATATTAGTATTGATCAAGTGTTTGTTAGCTAATGTTTGTATTATGGGCTAAAAACTGGCAGAAGACCAATCTGAAGAGTTACCCTGTTCCTACCTCATCCACTCAGCTCGACTGCAGGGCGGTTATAACAGCAGCCACTCTGTCAACATCTGGAAAACATCTGCAGGTCGACATGCAGACTGATGACAGCTCGAGTTAATCGGGAATTACTGCTGCTGCAGAGGCGGGACATGTCTACGATGTTACACATCTACCTGCAGCTGACTGTTCTTTAAATCTTTAAAACTCTGCTCATCATCATCATCATGAGCTAAAGGTTGTTTGCTGTACAAGACCAGGTTTATGGAATCACTCCTCCTCCTCCTCCTCCTCCTCCTCAGTTGGTCTGCAGCTGCTGTCCCTGCGTGCGGCTGCAGTCAGAGCCTCCCTTCGAGGATCCTGGAGGCCGTCACACTGCGGTGCAGCATCTGTTCTGGAAGAGCTGCTCGACGACCGTGGAGTCAGCCAGCGTAGAGATGTCGCCCAGGTCCTGTTCGTCGCAGGCGATTTTGCGAAGCACCCGCCGCATGATCTTCCCTGCAGACGGAGAGAAAAGGCAGGGCTCTGCTTCAGCTCGAACTTCACAAATTCAAACCCAGAAGCTGCTCTGAAAGGCCCGGAGTGTGAGGATTTTTTACTAAATGGAAATAACTACAGATGAACTGATGACTACAGTCTGGAACCAGCCAGGGTCGATAAAAGGTCAAAACAACACGTTCTCTACAAGGCTGTCAATGAAATGTAAAATGGACCATTTATAAAAGACAGAAGTTCCACTTTGAATCCTCGACTGTGGCCACGATCATGTTGGATTTCTTTGAAACCAGATGTGAAAAGGGAGGGTGGATGCTTATAGAGTAAGACTTCTCCATTACAAGGCCGTGAAATACCCCGAAACACAGGCCCAAAATCATCTGAATTAAATCGTGGAGTTAAGACACTGTAAAGCTTCACTGCTAAACCCACAACTCGCTTCATTTAACCTGCTTTAGAGATTTGCTTTAAGTATTACACAACATTCATTTTAAACAGTTGCATGCATTATTGCCTCAGTTATACACACACATACACTACATCCAACACAGACTCTGAACTGTTTCTTTGTCTCTTACAAACATAATATGAAATAAAATGAATGCAGCACTTTGGGGTCGGTACGATGCAGATTACCTTCTTACTATCACACTACTTCTTTGCTGTGTTTCCCGTAACACCGAGTCGACTGACTAAGGAAGGATTAAAGGTATGAAACCTGCAGGTCGGTTGGAGGTCCACTTTGTTTCTTTGAACCACGTACTGCACATAAATGACGGATGCAGTTGCCATGATATCACCCGTTGGTTAGTGGAGTCAAACCTTCTTTTTTTAAACCGGATGTGACGAGCGAGTCGTGGACGTGACTCAGAAAGTGAGGATGCTGCACACGCAAACGGCAGCAACAGGTGAATCACTCTGTAGCCCCGCCCTAAATCCTCTGCTGCTTCCTGCTCCTTTGTGACTCTAACGGGGCCATAATATACAAAATGATCATCATGTTTTATTCAGTAAGACTCAAAACCAGCGACTGAGCAGCAGGTTCCTTTTCTCAGACTTCTTTACAATCAGAGGAGTCGCCCCCTGCTGGACCACGCAGTTCAGTACTGGCTTCACATTTCAGGCTCAGAAGCTGCATCCATCTTTTGCAGCCTGAGTTTGTGCACCATGAATTCGTCCCCCAGAGTTACAGTCAGCAGAGTTTTGCCATTATATCCTGAGGCCCCTGAGGGGAGAACTACCTGAACTGTGGTGCGATGGGAACTGAGGCCTAAGCCATACCAACACTATCATAACCTGCTCAACTCGCCACATTCGGCTCCGTGTGACTTTGTCCTCTCCCCTCAAATTAAATTTTCAGCTTGTGATAAGATGATGATTAAACAAAATTTCCGGAGAGCGTTCAGAAGGAGAAGGTGGCCACAGAGCTAAATTTTTGGACTGCATCTGATATTTTTCTGAACCGCTTGTTGGATAGCTTTGGAAACACCCCTCTAATGTGAAACAGAGGGGCACGGTTAGTAAAGTGCAGTTTTTAGTAACCCTCCCCCTATCCTGCACGACACTTTTTCATTACCAGATCGGGTCTTGGGCAGTCCTGGTGCATTCTGGATGTAGTCTGGTGTTGCGATGGCGCCGATCTTCTCCCTCACTGCGAACACAAAATATAACCCATGTCACGCACAGATGACAACAGAAACAGACATTTCAGAAGGAAGAGTTTCCTTTTTCCAGCAGAACAGAACCTCCATTTTCTTTTTCCCCGTTATGAGTTCTGAGGTTTCAGGACGACTTTTAGCCTCTCGTTATGATCTCAAAGCTGCTTCAGAAGCTCGACGTGTTGCGACTCTCTTCACCCACCTTGTTTTTTGAGCTCCGTCTCCAGCGTGCTGTTGTACACCACGCCGTCGTTCAGGGTTACAAAGCAGTAGAGGCTCTCTCCTTTGACGGGATGAGGTCTGCCCACCACAGCGGCCTCGGCGACAGCCTCGTGCTCCACCAGAGCCGACTCCACCTCGGCTGTACTCAACAAGTGACCTGAAGGGGAAACAAGGTCACTTTAACACCGATCTCCTCAAATCAAACACCAGATATCAGCTTTATTTATCAGACAAGATGTACGAATAACTAAGAAAAAAGAAGAAAAATAATCAATAAAAATACAGAAACACAACCTGTACAATAATTTTTTAAATATACACATCTGAAGTCTGAAAGTGGAGCAGACTGAAGCCACAGCTTATCATACCTACATTTTAACTGAACATTAAATTTAATCAGAAACTGTAACAGCAAAAAAACAGCTAAAAACATACAAAAAATTTAACTAAAAAATAAGCTCATTTTGCAGTTGATTAAAGTGACTCAACAGCATAATGTTACCCATGTTTTGTATAAAAAGTCACATCTTTACATCGTTACAGCACACAGAGGAAATATCAGGAAACCCTGTGCGTTTGTTTCCTGTAAAGTTAACAGTTAATCTGCTGATTGGTTTCTTCATTTATCAGGTAATCTGATCATTCTGATTTATTTATTCTTTTAAAGCTTAATTTGAAGTCAAATGTCTAATTTTCTCTGACCATCCATTTAAAAAGCCCAAATACTCAATTAATCAGTTAATCTGAACTGTGGTATTAAAAAAAGAATTCAGTTTATTTATTCATTTAACAATGAACCGATTCTGTAACTAACGATCCAAAACCTTAAAATACTAAACTTACTATAATGTGAGACGAGAAAAGCTGAGCTCAGAACCAGACTAGGAATAAAAGCCAAATAAAATCTACAAGAAAATAAACTAAAACAAAATTCTGTAATTTTAAAAAATGGCTAAAATAAAATAAAAATATACAGGAATTGTCTCTGCTGTAGAAATATTCTTACCTTCTTAAATCTTTATTTTGTTTAAAAAAATAAAAATAAAAAATCTAAACCCAACACAAAAACTCATAAAGCCTAAACTGAACTGAACATTAAAAACCAGAAACAAGCAAAAACTCTTCAGAATAAAAAAAAAAAAAAGGAACTGAAAACAAAACAAAAATAAAAACAAATGAAAAACACAAAGAATAAAAACTCTGCTTGGATTCATTCACTTTTACTTCATCGATGCCTCAAAAAATGAACAAATTAAATCAAAATCACTGCCTCAATTTTCTGTAAATCACCAAATCAGTAAATTAACTGTTGTTGAGAGAAGTCGTCTCTGCTGCTGAACGACTGCTGATGGAAAAAAAAATTTAAATCGTGTTCAAGTCAACGTTACACACACACACACACACACACACACCCCAGTTTTACAAATCACAGATCTGCTTTCGAGCCTTTTACAGTCTGTACAGCGTTGCTGCTGCTACACAGAGCACCTGCTGTGGTCAGACTCAGTTTAACTGAGGGAAGAACAGAAACGGCTCCCTCTTCTGGTCGGACGGACATTTAACAGATGTGGATGTACAGAAAAATCACTAAGACAGATTGACAGGCTGCAGAAAGGAAAGCAGCAGCTGATTGGTCACATGCATACCTGACACATTCAACATGTCATCTATCCTCCCCGTTATCCAGTAGTAGCCGTCTTTGTCTCTACGGCAACCTGTAGCATGAAAAAAAACAAAACAAAAAAAACAACAAAACTTTAGCAAAACGAGCGCTGTGACTTGATGTGTGGCGCAGGCAGGCTGAGAAAGAATCCACACTGAGGCTGAGGCAGGTTTTTAGATCTGCAGCAGCCCATAAAAGTCAAACTACGGCTGCTTTTTGAAGCTTTTCTGATTTTAATTCAGTCTTCATTTCTGATGAAATGCTTTTCAGTTTCTTTAACAAGTTCACCAACGTTTCCTTCACTGCACAAGCCTTTATACACCAAATTCTGTCATCTTCTTTTAACCTCTGGACTTTATGACCCTCGTGAAACACTTTATTAAAAAGATTCTGAAAAGTGCTCTATTAATAAATATTATTTAATGGTATTTTTAACAGTTAAACTATCATCAGGTCACTTTAGAAAATGTAAACATGCAGCTGATCCATTTAGTCCCCACTCTGTATTTTACTAAAATCAACCTGAGAAAGTCTGAACATAAAGCTGAATTGTGAAACATGTTGACTGTTAATGTGATGAATTTCTGCTGTTGTTATTTTCTACAGAAGTGTGTGTGGACTCGAGCACAGTAAGCTCCATCTGTCCATTACAGGTGAATTTGGTTGTTTAATAGTTGTGGGACAGATGGCAAAAAGACACGTGACTCGAGCTCAGAAAAAAGCTGCGGCATCGTTTACAGAAGGAGAGACTTCAGGAGGAACGCTCCTCTGATGGAGGAGGCGTTACCCCTCTGCGCCTCTAACAGCCCTGCAGTATCTGTGCAAAAGTCTTTGGGTGCTGTGAGGGCTTTAAAGCCTGGAAATGGTCCCCACATTTATGCATTTTACGGTGTGTTTTCTTCTGTTGTGATAAAGTCACTGCAGAGGTGTGAAACTGATGCATGCGTCTTCGGCTCTCACCGTCTCCTGTCACGTAGTATCCTGGAAACTTCTTGAAGTAGGTGGATTCAAACCTCTGATGGTTTCCGTACACGGTCCTCATCACGCCGGGCCACGGCTGTTTGAACACCTGCGTGAGAGGGTGGACATAAAAACGACAGGTGTGACAGTGCTCAGAGATATGCAGGAAGAATGAAGGCCAAAAAAGGTTAGTTTAATTCAAGGCTGACCAGGTATCCTTCACTGGGCCCCTCCAGCTCCTCTCCGGACTCATTGAGGATGGCCGGCACCACTCCAAAGAACGGGAACGTCTGGAGGACACAGGACAGGGAGCGGCATTTTTATTTTTTTAATTACTAAGATATTTAAGAGTTCTAACAGGGACAGTGGGATAATGAATTTGATTACCACTTTCTGGAAGTTTATTACCATTGCTGTCATTTATTTCATTTAGTCCTTTAAAGTTTGTCCCAAACCCACTTTCCACTTTAAAAACCACTTTGAAACGTCACCATCTTCATCTATCCAGCTAAGAGATTTAACTGTCCATCGTTCACTCACAGCAGATCCGGGTTTCATGGGCGTGGCTGCAGGTAGAGGAGTCAGAACGTGTCCTCCCTGAAAAACACGAAGACACACGTCTCTTATCTCAGGTGGTGTTAACAAAATCAGCCAGCAAGGGGAAGCAGAGCTCAAAGGATTCAGTATGTGGCTTTGGGATTAAAAGGTTAACAGAGAATAAATGTTAAATACATTATTTGCACAAATACACTGAAATTATTTATCTTTTATTGTAGATTAGAAATAGAGAATAATGTCCCTTTTTAAGAGCTCCATCAGACATTTAGAAAAATGAGTGCTGAAACTACAGGAAGCTTCTCGGTGGATACGTGAGGCTGTGAGAACGATCACTAACGGTTTCTGTCTGCCAGAAGGTGTCGACTATCGGACATCTCTTCTCTCCCACCACGTTGTAGTACCACTGCCAGGCCTCGGGGTTGATGGGTTCTCCTACAGTCCCCAAAACCTTCAGAGAGTCTCGCTTGTACCTGCAGACGGAGATCCAAAGACGGACAGGTGAGCTACTAAAACAGACTGCCCTTTATGGACCAACAGGATGAAGGCGGGAGCTGCTCACCTCTGCACCGGCTCGTTGCCGAACTTCATCAGCAGTCTGATGGCGGTCGGAGCCGTGTAGAACTTGGTGACGTTGTATTTGTCCACAATCTCCCACATACGGCTCACGTCGGGGTAGGTGGGCAGACCCTCGAACTGAAGCACACAATAAATATACAAAAACTCTACAGGAACAGTTTTTATTTCAGGGCTGGGGAAGAAGGGTTTAGAGTTCATGAAACTCAGCTCTGATATCCCACACAAAGAATGACATAAGAGACGAATCAATATTTCCATTGCATCAGACTCCACCTGCAATCAGCAGCACAATAGAGCCTCCTCGGTGGAAGTTTCCAAAAACAGGAAGCATGAGTAACCTCACACACTCACCAGGACGCTGGTGGCCCCGTTAGCCAGCGGGCCATAAGTGATGTAGGAGTGTCCGGTGATCCACCCGATGTCTGCTGTGCACCAGTACACGTCATCAGGCTGGTGGTCGAACACCAGTTTGAAGGTGGTGGCGGTGTAGAGCATGTAGCCGCTGACGGTGTGAAGAACTCCCTGCAGACGAGACGAGAAGAGCTTCAAAGCTTCAGAGACACAAACTGACAGAACAAAAGCGAGACTTCGGAGGGAGAAATACGACTGTTACTGATGAGAAGGGTGAAATCTTTCTGAACTGATAATGATGATTAAATATCTGTTGTGGTCAAACTGGTCAAAACAGGAAATCACCAATTCTTCACATCTGAGAAACTGAAAGGAGAGCCGATCTAAGAGTCATTCAAAAAATTAGCTGCAATTCATGCAGGGGAGCAGCAGGGGGCGCTCTGAGACCTGCTCCCACACAGACAGTCCACATTTTATTTGAGTTTCCATAAATCCACCATGGATAATGCGTCTGAGCTGGAATAAAACAGCTCTTCTGTCTTTCAGTTTTTCCCATAGTGAAGCTGATTTCGACTATAAAACACTAGCATTCTGCTAATATGTGCTGATTGGTTGGTTAAGGGTTTTGGACAGGACGTCCTCCCTCTGTGGCACCTATTTTCAAACGATAACTCCAGCAGACGTTAGGAGTGTAGTTAGAGCCCAGCAGAAGCTTCAGGTGTGTAGAAGAAGCAGCTGGTCGTGCTGGTTGAAGGTGGTGCTATCTGCTGCTCACTTCACGCCCCAACTCAAAATGGAGGACATTGTAAAGCAGCTTGTTATGCTGTGACGCCCCTAATACTCACAGAAAGATACAGCTCCGGAAAAAATTAAGAGACCACTGCAAAATGATCAGTTTCTCTGATTTTGCTATTCATAGGTATATGTTTGAGTAAAATGAACATTTTTGTTTTATTCTATAAACTACTGACAACATAACTCCCAAATTCCAAATACAAATATTTTCATTTACAGCATTTATTTGCAGAAAATGAAAAATGGTCAAAATACCAAAAAAGGTCCAGTGTTTTCAGACCTCAAATAATGCAAAAAATACCCAAGTTCATATTCATTTTTTAATAACACATTACTAATGTTTTAACTTAGGAAGTGTTCAGAAATCAATATTTGGTGGAATAACCCTGATTTGCAATCACAGCTTTCATGCCTCTTGGCATGCTCTCCACCAGTCTTTCATGTTGCTGTTGGGTGACTTTATGCCATTCCTGGTGCAAGAATTCAAGCAGCTCAGCTTTGTTTGATGGCTTGTGAGTTCCTTATCAGTTGATGCAGATTTACATTTTTAGCTAACAGTACATGTTTGTAAATCTTTTTAAAGTATTTTTAAAGCCTGTCTGTGTACAGTGGTGTGTTTGCCCCCTTCCTGGTTACTTTTCATTTTTTTGCATATTTGTCACACTTAAATGTTTCAGATCATCAAACAAATTTCAGTATTAGTCAAAGATAACCTGAGTAACAACAACATGCAGTTTTTAAATGAT
>VUQI01035109.1:4021-14698 GCA_015106735.1 Paratilapia polleni
TCATTTTAACTTTTTTTTTTTTTTTTTTTTCATTTTATTTAAGATTCATGGCTGCTTGTTCTTTCATCGTTTATTTCTTCCTGTTCATCCCTCCCTCCTTCATCCCAATTTTAGTAGCCAGAAGCCAGGTCTGGTCTTTTCTACACTGTGAATGTGTGTGTGTTTTTATGTGTGTGTACAGTAATCATGCATCTCTCTGCATTTCTACCTGCCAGCACATGCATCCTGCCAGGAATTGAAATTTTATATTTTTCAGATACAGTATTTCCACTGTTGCACACTGGGTGAATTATTATTCACATTAAAAATAACTAGGCTTCCTGTAAACCTTAAATGAAGCTGTTAAACGGATTCCCCAGGACTTGCACAGAGGGGACACTTTTAGCTGTCGTTACATCTTATGTAAGATGCCTCCTCTGAGTTTAAAAAACACAGAGAAGAGAAGATGCATCAGCTGCTTTTGTTATCAAGCGAGAACACCAGACACATGCTGTCTGCACCAGAGCAGGTATGCCACATGGTTTTTCTGCGTGTGTGTTTTTGATGTGGGTTACTGGGTGCGTTTCAGTGCCAGCAGCCGGTGCCTGCTTTACAGTCGGTTAACATCTCCTGGCTGACCTGCTGCAGCTCAGGAGGAGGAGAGAGAGAGAGCGAGTGTGGGGAGAGGCCAAGCTGGCACTGGCTCAGCAGTGGAAACTCACACCTGGCCTCTGGCTTAGCGGCGAGTAAATGAGTTGTGAAGAATATTACTACTGTAGATTCTCTGTTGCACCTTATAATTAAACCTGCTCACTGAATGTCTCTCTTTACCAAAACTGGAGACCTCTTAACTGCTCCCATTGCTGTCATTTTTATTTAAAATAGTACTAAAGCTCATAATTAGCCTTGCTGCTAACATGAAAGGGTTTTGAATCCCATCAGATATCCCATGTGGATATATTTTTAAAAATTTATTAAACGTGTTTAAACGATGTGTGTGGGTGTGGATCTGTGGAGACTTTATGATTTTTCTCATTTTAAACACATGGCACCAAATTAAACTGTCTGAAACTCCCTTTTCTTTGGAGCCTGTTTTGATTTGGCTGTAGTCAATATTGTGGATTTGTTTTTCCAATTATTGCAAACAACTTTTGGATTCGCTTGAATAGACAATGACGTTTGTAACAGTGTAGCAGCCAGGAATGAAATGACAACTGTTATATATTAACAAATTAGCTTCAGTAATTTGGTCCTTACTTGATAGAGTCTGCATGAGTTTTTCAGCTTGTGACAACAGTCTCACTTAAACCCCGTCAAGCCAACATTAAGAGGTATTCATGTCATAAGTAATTCCTGCAAATGGGGTTGTGATTATGTGGAAGATACCAGTGCTAGCCATAGTTTAGTCAGGACCACTGTAGTGAAAAAAGATGGACCTATTCTCTGTTAGGCTTCAGTCACACAGGCCTAGAGACCAGCCAGTGACCCCCTAGTAGCAATCGGTCACTAGAGAAAAATGTGTATTCCCAGACTTGTTGGCAAGTTGTTGCTGGAGATTGCTGGCTGTCGCTATGTCAAAGAGGTCGCAAAGAGGGTGCTGCACCAAAAAAACCTCCATGTGATTGCTTTGATCACTAGCAGATTGCAGCGTTTGCCTGTAGTTTGCATGGAAAACACTAATTAGTCTACAAACACTCGCTAACTAACCACTGAGCAACAGTAAAACTTGAAAAAGTGCAACGCAAACCGGACACGGAGAATGTTTCCTTTCAAAGTAAAAGTTGTGCCTCACTGCTGCAACTAACACGTTTCAAAAGGCACAACTTTTACTTTGAAGGCGAACGGTCTCGCATCACACAAAGTGATAGTGAACAAAGCAATCACAAGGAGGTTTTCAGTGCAGCACCATATATCTCTTTGCGATCAGTTTCACCAAGCAACATCAAGCAACCTCCTGCAACCACTCGCCAACCAGTCTGGGAATACATATTTTTCCCTAGTGACCAATGGTTACCAGGTGGTCACTGGCTGGTCTCCAGGCCTGCTTGACTGGGGATTTAGCAATAGATTTCACAGCAACCTCCAGGAACTACTCACAGCCAGTCGGGGAGTACACATTTTTCCCTAGCAACTGGTGGTTGCCAGGCTGTCGCCAAGCGGTCTCTGGGCCTGTGTGACTTATGGGACCTTCCTGTCCTTCCACACATGTTTGTAGAAAGCAAGAGGCAGAACCAGCACATGACAGAGGAGGCATTAATAACAACAGATATTACATTATTTAAGAAAGAAACCGCATGAAAGAAGGAGCTGGGGTGGAGGTGGGTTGCAAAGCAGCTTGCAGATACAACTGTGGCCAGGTTAATCCTCTGAAGTCTCAGTCATCATCAGTGACAACCCCAACCCTTTCCCCAAACCCCCTAACCCTATGTTTCAGAGTCAAGGAAAATGTGCTTTTTTGGAAAAAAAAAAAAAAAAGTAAATAGTTTTTGATGTATGCCAGTGAGTTTTTTGTCTACTGATTGCCAAGGTTTGGGAGAACAAAAAAATTACATATTCTTATAGCATAGCGGTAGGGTCATTACCTCAGAGGGTTAAATCAACTTGATCTGTGCACTATATGAGATTTGCCATTCTAATGTGTGGAAGGTGGGCTGGCATCAAGATTCAATTCAATTCAATTTTATTTATATAGCGCCAAATCACAACAACAGTCACCTCAAGTCGCTTTAGATTTTAGGGTAAAGACATACAATATTAGACAGAAAACCCCAACAATCAGACGACCCCCTATGAGCAAGCACTTGGCAACAGTGGGAAGGAAAAACTCCCTTTTAACAGGAAGAAACCTCCAGCAGAACCAGGCTCAGGGAGGGGCAGCCATCTGCCGCGACCGGTTGGGGGTGAGGAGAAACAGAAGAGAGCAGATTAGCTGATCTGTGTGTTTGTGGCTGAGCCTGACTTCAAGGTCTAGCTGTGCTAACTCTATGCTCGATTTTACAAATATTAGTTAACCATGCAATTCTGCAGTTAATCCTGAGAGTGTTTTCTGGACCATGCCGGAGGAAGTGATGGTAAATTGTGTGTAAGCTTAAATAACTGAAGTCATCAAAGATTTTATGCCTGTAATGTGTTTTAAAAGCTTCTGTCACAGTGGATACATAAGAACAAAAATAAAACATTTAGCTTGGTCTACTGCAAAGTACACCAGTAATTATAGTGAATTGTGGGAATTCTCAAATAATAGTTTGTGTGAAACTACCCAGATAACAGCTGATAAGGGTTGTTGTCCCTGGTAATAACATAATACAAATAATCATAATCTCATTTTTTGAGGTATTTTCAAGTAGTTAAACATCAGAGACTTATGAGGTCATTGGTTATTAGTGACTTCTGATGCAGATTACATCATTGAAAATATTACAGTGAATTATAGCATTAATGAGGTAATCTGCTATTTAGGACAAATCCCATGTGAAAGTAGCCTTTATTTTTATTCATTTTCATTGCAACTGTTTTTAGAAGTTGATTTATGAATAAAAGAAGGTTTAAGGACATTCATCCAACCGCCCCTTCTTCTTATTCACCCTCACAGCGTGTTGTGTACTGATCCGACTCAGGTGATGCTAATAGGAAACATACTGCATCCTGTGCATGCATGCAGGTGATCAAAAGGGATTTTCTAATGTATCCCATGTGCCTAACTGGTTTTAGATGCTCATAAAGCTTTCTTTGATTGTTGCATTTCTTTGTAATGAAAATGGTGTTCAGTGCCACAAAACAGTTTTGCCTGCCTGGAATAATTAACTTTGAACTTGACTTGTCTTTTTTTTTTACCTAGCCAGAAGGATCGTTTTGTCATATTTGCCAGATTTTCCACTGCTACATGTCCAGACATGAAAATGATCAAAGTCTATAAATCTGTGAAGCTGTTTTTCAGTTCTGTCATGAAGCTTTTCGCTGTCTTTGCAGTCATCAGACAGTTTTTCATTTTAGCAAAATTTTCATTTTATACATGCTCATCATCCAGTTTTTCCTACCAGCTGTCTCTTTGTTTCTTACTTATGTTTAAATTAAGAAAGGATTTGGTTTCTAACTGCAGTATCTCTCCCGTGTTCTCTTCTTAACAGCATGTCCACCTGGAACTTATAAACCTGAGGGAACGCCAGGAGGTGTGAGCACCTGCTTGCCCTGCCCTGACGCCCAGCACACCTCCCAGCCTGGCAGCACCTCTCTCGATGACTGTGTCTGCAAGCCGGGCTATCAGCCAGTAGGCATGACCTGCCAAGGTAAAAGCAACTGATCTGCTAAATATGCTAGCAGATACATTTGAAATAGAGTGATGATTTCACCCTCAGGAGCTTGTGCTTGGTTTTGCAGGAAATTTTAAAAAGTGATTCAGTCTGTATCCCTTTCGTTGAAAGCTTTATGATTTTGTTGTTGCTGATCTAAATATTGGGAGCCACACAGAGTTGTTTAAAGGAAAAGCTTCTGCTGCTTTTCTTTTCTAGCTTTAAGAAGAATGTGTTTAAACTGAGCTGCTCATATGAGCAGAAACTTAAAGGGAAAATCCCCACTTGCACAGAAATTTAGTAAACGAGAGAAACACCATGTAAAACTGTTGCTGTGCAGCCCACATGATAACAAGAGCTCCTTTAACAAGACCATCTATTATTTCAGTATTATTGCATTGTAGTTGTGTTGAATGTTTTATTTAATCTGTATAGGTGTACTACAGATTATGACAGTTTCATTGACCTTTAAAGGCACAATAAGCAGTTTGAGTAAAGCCTTCAAAAACAAGAAGACGAAACATTTTATCCGTCTAAAGTGATTTGGCTATTGCTTGCCTCAAAGCAACACAGCAGGACATTGGTAGGGACTCCCTATCAGCTTTTAGAACTGAGTAAGCCTTTCAGATGAGACGCAAACCATCGTCAAGAACCTAAAATAAAATTCCAGTTGCCTTTAACTCAAGAACTTCAGCCTTGAATTTGGGTCCAAATCTGAACTCTTACAAATGTACCAAAATATTAGATTACTCTGGTATTGCTTTGTGTTGGTATTTGGTTTTCAATTCTGGGATTCAGATTTTTTTTTTTATTTTTTTTTTTGTTTGTTTTGATTTGTTTTTGTTTTGTTTTTTGTTAAAAGAGCACCTATCTGAAAACTTTAAACACTCCTGCTCTGCAGTGGGGATGATGAGGGGATGTGTGGGGGAAATTAGCTGTTAATTACCACTGATTTTTCTGACCTTGAGAAACCTTTGAAAAAGCAGCCCCACTGTGAGCAAAGACAGACAGTTTGTTCTGTTAGCCTTTATTTAACCAGGAAAATAACTCTTTAGACTGAAAATCTCTTGAGTATCCTGGCCTGCACCATCTGCTCTGATGGTCCCTAACACGCAAGTTAGTCAAGACAAGCAGTGCTGCAGCTGTGTAGTGATTTGTAGTGATGGGGAATACACATATTAAAAGGTTTAACATGTGTATAAACATGCTTCATAACTTTAGAAATATGCTTCATAAAGTAGGAATTTGGGGCTAGTAATGACGTTGGGTAAGAGCAGTGAAAAACATGAGGGGTTGTAAGAATAGTGATAAACTGATGAATCAACTGGAACAAAAACATAATATTCATCAAAAGTATGAGATGACAGCATCACGTATCATGAATCTGCTTCCAGTAATCGCATTAGTCCTCCCATTCCTCGAAGAACGAGCGAGTGGTTTCCACACAGCGGTTCATCTGAACACACTGAGCTCCATTAATCACCAGATTCATACGCTGCTTTTTACTTTCTTTTCCTGCCTCCGTGTAGACTGGGGAGTGAAGGCTGACATGCTGTAATTTTCTGCTTAAATGCTTTTTTAATTCGTTTTTTGTCAGGAACATTAACTTTCCATTGTGTCCCAGAGTCAGACTTTCCTACCAGCAGGCTTTCTGTGTCACAGTGTGTCAGTTTGTTGGTTAGCTGCAATGTGAAAAATTCACAGATTCTCCTCTCCTCTCCCCTCCTCTCCCCTCCCAGTGGTATATTGTCCAGTGCTGTCTCCCCCAGAAAATGGCTTTTTTGTCCAAAATGTATGCAACAACCACTACGATGCGGCCTGTGGTGTGCGATGCCTGCCAGGTTTTGACCTCCAGGGAACCAGCATCAGACTTTGCCAGGCTGATGGCACCTGGTCAGGGACACCTGTCAGCTGCAGAGGTGAGAAGAAAGCCAGATGCCTGATGGATATTAAAATGACAATCATCACAGTTGGAAGCATCATCATTTTTCTTTTAGCCACATTGAAACTTTTCATTATTGAAAAATTGTCAGTCCAAACCCCACAGACATTCAGTTGAGGAATATATACACCTGTGAAAGCCAGCAAATGTTCATATTGGAGAAGCTGTTTAATTTTCTTTTAAAACAACTGTTGGCCAATTGGTTGCCCAGTTACCTATTCTGTTTTTCATTTTTTTCTGTCATATACTGTGTGTAAGTAATCCCTGTGAGCCAAAAATTCAGGCGTCAGACATTCAGGTTGAAATAGTTTTTTCTACTGTTGCCTCTGTATTATGTCATAGAGAGGGGATATCCTTAATATCATCATCTCAGGCACACAGCTCTGGCTGTGAGCACAGAAGCCCCACCTACCTGTTGTTCAAACCCTGAAGGAGCATCCAATCAGAACAAAGTTAATATACTGGGGGAGCATCTAGAACAGCTTGTTTCAGACAGTGGATGAACTGAAGGGCTGAACCAAGATAATGCTACAGTCACACTAGGGAAAACAGTGGTTGCAATCATGTGCAGTGAACTTGCAGTTTGGTTTCCTTTGAAAAGGTTGCCTTGAAGACGGGGACCAGGTCTGCGACCACTCGCAGCCAGTTTCTGTGTTCAGAGCAACTTTGGTGCATCAAGACAGCGATAAAACGGCAATAAGACGGAGTCAGTCTGCTATCAGATTGTGATTGAATGGGGTCAAGTTGGCAATTACATGCAATCTGTTTTTGATAAATCGACAAAAATCTGTTGCCATCTGCATACACAGAAATTCACATTAACTTCTTACATTCAGAGTCCAGCCAGAACCTCATAGATATGAAACACACATTCAGAAATTCCTCCACAAATAGTGATGTAGTTGCTGCAAGACGGCGATTTAACTGTGCGTAGAAGTATAACCAGAATACAACCAGTTGGCAATCAGTTGAGTCAAGTCCCCTATTGCAAAGAGATGCGTTGCGGATGAGTTGGGCTCATCGGCACACACTAACTCAGATTGATTGCAACGTGTTGGCAATCTGACTGCGTTTATAAACTAGATGGCAGTTATTTGCAAACCATCGCCAATCTGTCTGAGAGTGATTACAGTCAATGAAGACAGGTTGCTTCCCACCAGGTGACCTGTGAAATCGCCTTGCTATCGAAAGTGGGTGTTGCGCGTCCAACTTCTGGGCGACCAGTTGGTGGCCACAACTACTTACAATTAGTTGCAGAATGTGAAACAATTCAATGCAATCACTGGGCAACCAGTGATTTTTCCTTGTTGCAAGGAGGTTGCCGTCCTATTTTTACTGTAGTACGACTGAGCCATAAGATTGATTTTGAACTGTGAATCACCTCCATTAAAGTCCAAGAATAAAAACATGCCACTGGAAGTAAACGCAATACGTCCTTGTTATATTATTACATAATGTTGGTGGTTTAAGCAAGAGGCCTTTAATAAATTATTGACATATAACATTATGCCTTTACAAGCCCATTTAAACCAGGCACAATGATATATATTTACAGTATTTTTTGCAATATGCATTTTAAAATTTGTTTGTGTATTTGTTTTAAATATCATCCATCCAGTCTTTAGATTAGCTTTTTAGATCCTCTGCACCCTCATGTCACATTATACCTCAAAGACTGACCTGAAGAACTGCAGACAATGAAGCTAAACTACGTCAGCTGGGTGCTGAAGTCAGATGGGTTGTAAAACATGTTTTTTAGCAGTTTTTTTAATGATCATGTCATCATTTAAGCCTTTTGATTAGTCTGGTTCTTGAGCAAATGGATGGTGTGCTTTGATTGAATGTTGTGTTAATGTAAGGTGGTATAATGGTACTCTGTTCCAGCATAGTTACAGCTAAATGTTCATATTTCTGTTCTGCATAAGGCCTACAGTGTTTTTCAATACAGTACTCAGGGTACGTAGTTATTACACTGGAACTTTTCTGATTGATCGCAGCAGGTTCTTCCACACCATATCTCATATAATTCCTCATTAAACCCTAATCAAAGCATTGCAAGCCTGCCGCCTCTCTTCTGATGCCTGCCAACATTTATAAACATTTATGTAGCACTAAATCACTTTACCCAGACATGTCTTGATCTCTTGTACTGATTTGCTTAGAGTTTTCTAAAAGCCGGAGACGGCGTGTGTTAGCGTGTACAGATTTCTTGACATAGATTGAGATCATATGTGTTTAGACTGAACAGGGAATCAACATTTTCTGGGAGACTACTGCTTTTTGCCAGGCCAGATGCTGAGAGGAAGAAAGGTAGGGAGGATTCAATTAAGGAGAGAGCATTCACGGAGGAAGAGAGGAAGAAAGAAGGCTGTACGGAAGGAAGCAGAATGGAAAGAAAGCAAAGACGAGTGAGCTGGAAAGATTACGAGATTAATGAGGAAAGTGCCAGTTTTAACAGAAAGGCAGCAACAGTGTGACTCATAGAAATACCAAGACACTGAATACTTAAGGGTGTGTGTTGAAGATTTATAGTATGTGGCTTTGGGTATATATTTTCTAAGTGTGTGTGCATATGTCTGCTTGTATGTGTTACTCTTGAGTCTAGTCTTTACCACATACTGTTGGACCTCCCAGCTAGTTGAGCCCTGAGGGAGGGGGTCTACTCTGAACTGTCTATGGGTGGTGATGAGAAATAACACACTACACACCCTTTTCTAGACCTCAGCATAACTCAGAACAGACAGACACGCACCAGGATTTTCTTTGTTTATTTCATACGGGACTTTCACACTTTGGGTTAAATGATAGGTACATTCCTGCAGGTCATTGCTGATTTCTCCTCCTCTTGTGATTTATACACAGTACAGGTGTTTATCAGGTACATCAAACAAAATAACCAATTACCTACATTTGTTTAAGTTATCTTGAAACATACAGGTGGGGTTGCGGATAGAAAATTGTAATATATATTCAGTATTTGTCACATTATTAAACTCCATATTTCCTCTTTTTCTGAACCTTTCATTCCTTCTGTGTCACGGCAGGAAATGAAAACCTTTTAAATAGACAGAAGTGAAAAAATAAACCCCAACAACACAAGATACGGATCCAGTTATAATCCAGATATAATAATAAATACAGCCATTTTTTTTCTGTTTTTGTTTTTTTTTTTTTGGTTTGGGTTCTCGTGTTTATTTTCTTCTGACTTTGCAGTACGCTCCTGCCCGCCCCTCTCCCGGCCCCAGCACGGCTTCCTGAGGTGCAGCAACGGCAGTGCTTCCTACAGGGCGGAGTGTCAGGCGGGCTGTGTGCGGGGCTACAGACTAGAGGGAGACTCCAGGCTCACCTGCCAGGCAAACTCCCAGTGGAGTGGGCCCCAACCTCGGTGTGTGGGTAAGCCTTCGATCCGCTGTCAGCCACTTACTGTCTCTCACTGTGTCTTAAGTCTGGAAAAAAAAAACAGAAAGATGGAGAAATTCAAGTTCATGCTGTCATGGGTTTAATTTGCACATATTGCGATCTCAGTGATTTTTTTAAACTTCATATCTAAAAGCAAAATATGATTACAAAATATGACTCCACACTCACTGCAAGAATAAAAGAAAATATTTTAAAAAGGCACCACAGCTGGTTATGATGATTGCACTTTGGCTGCCAACATCTTGCTGTTTTTTTTTTTGGAGCCAGAAGTCACCATATATGGCATATATGGGGTGGAATGCTAAGTTATCGAATAAAACCAACAGTATATGGTTAACATTAGCTAGCATAGTCAAGAAGTCTGGCTCAGTGACTCATATTACCTAAGGTGACACCTAGCAGACAGCTAGTTGCAAACTTCTAATTCTTATCACAATATAAACTCATGAGTTATGTAGAAGGCTCACTAGGTGTAAAACCTATAAGACCAAAACAGTTTTTTTCAACCAGGGTGTACACCTGCTTACAGTTATGTTAAAAAGAACGTACACCCTCTTCAGATTTCTAAGATTTTATGTATCAGGACATAATAAGAATAATCTCGTCCTTCACAGGTCTGAAAATTAGGTAAATAAAACCTCAGTTGAACTACAACACATAAGGTATTACAATGTGTTATTTATTTAACAAAAATTACCTCTTACTGCTTCCATAGGAATTATGAGGGTAAGTAGCAGCCAGGTGCTGCTAATCAAATGTACTTGTTTAATTGATCATCAGTAGGTGTGAGCACCTCTATAAAAGGAGACGTTTTGGCAGTTTGCTGGTCTGCAGCCTTCAGGTGTGTGTTAACACAATGCCACAATCTTCCCAGGAGTGGACGTCCCAGCAAATTCACCCCGAGGTCAGAGGACTGATGATTTGGGCTGGACCTGGGCACCTTGCAGTCATTGAGTCAACCATGAACTCCTCTCTATACCAAAGTATTCTAGAGTAAAATGTGAGGCCATGTGTCTGACAGCTAAAGCTTGGCTGAAATTGGGTCAT
>VUQI01035110.1:0-16124 GCA_015106735.1 Paratilapia polleni
ATTCAAACAGTGATTACTACAGTGCAGTAAATATTTCAGAGAAACTGACTGACAGCATGGCAGCTGCCTTACTGTCCACAAAGTCAGAAAGATGTAAAATATAGAGTTTTCATGATTAACTGATTATAAAAGTGCTCATGTTAAATATACCAAGAAACTAATATCTAACTGGAATTTCACGTTTGCAAATACGTAAACCTATGCAAAGTAATTCACTACATGCTTTGATAGTGACTTTATGGATGAGGAAATAAAATGTTTTCTCTAAATGTGATCAGAATCAAAATCAGAATCAGAATCAGAATAATTTTTATTGCCAAGTTTGTACACAAACGAGGAATTTGTCTTGGTGTCATGGTGCAATACAGTGGTACAGAAGTGGAATATATGGAATATATGGATGTGGTGCTGTGCATTATGGACAAACATCTCCACTTTGGTCTCGTCTGTCCCAAGGACATTGTTCCAGAGGTCTTGTGGTTTGTTCAGATGCAGCTTTGCAAACCTAAGCTGTGCTGCCATGTTCTTTTTAGAGAGAAGAGGCTTTCTCCTGGAAACCCTTCCAAACAAGCCATACTTGTTCAGTCTTTTTCTAATTGTACCGTCATGAACTTTAACCTTTAACCTGCTAACCGAGGCCTGCAGAGTCTGAGATGGAGCTCTTGGGTTTGTTGCAGTTTCTCTGAGCATTGCACGGTCTGACCTTGGGGTGAATTTGCTGGGACATCCACTCCTGGGAAGATTGTGGCATTATGTTAAACACACCTGAATGCTGCAGACCAGCAAACTGCCAAAACTTCTGCTCTTAGAGGCGTGTTCACACTTGCTGATGATCACTTAATCAAATTTGATTAGCAGCTCCTGACTGTTGCTTACCTTGTTAATTCCTGTGGAGACAGTAAGAGACTTTCTTTTTCACTTGTTTGTAGATATGCTCCCCATTTTGATTTCCCTGCATTTTAAAATCAAATCTTTGGGGTTCTTTCTGTGAAAAACACAAAGTATTCACAGCAAATTCTATGGCAGTCATGCTAGCAGCTGAAATATGCCATATGTCTTTACGTTTCAGACCTAAAGAAAGATACCAAAAACCAAAAAAATCTTGTTTTTCCAAAAACTTGAAAAACTTTTTGCTGAAGTCTTAAATTTCACTTTTTAAAATGTCAAACATTTTGTGAGCACAGCTGGAGAACAAAGAGAAAAAGAATGAAAGTAGTTTGGTTTCAGACAGAGGGCACAGACTTTCAGGCTTTCAGACTTTCAGACACCAGCAGGCTGGAATCCAAAACTCTGAGTCCAAAAATAAAACCTGTGAGGGGAGGTGACCTGTGCTGCTGCTGCTGCTTATCTGGAGCTGCAGTGACAGGAACCACAAAAATGTGGTGCTGTGTAGATGTAAGGTCAGACACAGAGAAGAAGGAGACACCACACTGTGCTGGATTTGTCTGACCTATAAAGTGATATTAGATCATTCACAGCCTCTACAACAGCCTGAAGCTGATTAAAAACGATGTTTCCCTCCTTATTATCTCCACTGGAAGAATAACACTCATTCATCACTTGCTGTTTTATTTTATCTTGAAAATTTGTATCGAGCATTGGTAAAATGTGTTTAGACATGAGTGTTTTGGCCTGTAGCTTAGTTCACCGTCACTGAGCAGAAACTAGAGGTAGGTCAGTCAGTCGGTTAGAGTCAGAGTGACCAGGATGATGCAAAGTAAAGTTACAAATGTGTTAAATTTGTTAACGAGTTCTGTGAAGCTGTGAGCTGAGGAGGAGTAAAGAGCCATTCCACTTCCTGTTAATCCCATTGGACAGAAACTGGCTGCAGTCCAGCAGGGGGCGCTGTGAGACGGTCCTCAATGAGCAGGAGTAAATGGAGCTAAACGGCTAAAAGAATTATTTCTACCTGCTTCCAGAGAAGAACGTTTTATTTCAGTGTTCACAAATCCAGCATGTGGATAATGTGTCTGAACTGAAATAAAGCGACTCTTAAGTCTTTTAATTTTTCTCACAATGAAGCTGATTTTACATTTTGCTAATGCGTGCTGATTGGTCGGTTAAGGATTTAGGACAGGAGGTCCTCCCTTGATGGCACCCGTTTCCAATCGCTAATTTCAATAGACTTTAGGAGTGTAGTTACAGGTAGATTCCAATATTAACTAGAATATAAGACCATATATGTTTCTAAAATTCAGGTTTAAAAACAGTGGGGGTCATTTTTGTTTGCCCTCACCCCCAACCGGTCGCAGCAGATGGCTGCCCCTCCCTGAGCCTGGTTGTACCGGAGGTTTCTTCCTGTTAAAAGGGAGTTTTTCCTTCCCACTGTTGCCAAGTGCTTGCTCATCGGGGGCTGTCAGATTGTTAGGGTTTTCTCTCTAATATTGCAGGGTTTTTACCCAACAATATAAAGCGCCTAGATGTGATTTGGTGTTATATAAATAAAATTGAATTGAACTGGATGGATGGATGGAAATCAAATCGCCTCTTGAAGGCACCAGACACCCCGAGGAGCTGCTGGTCTGTCACCGGTGTTGGCTGGTTTTAATGTGTTCCAAAGAAATGTTACTGTAATCACATTACATTTTTTCTGTAATGCAGTACTTTTATGGTACTAAATTCAATAATCACATTACAATTTTACTTGCACTACAGAAGTTCTACAACTCTCTGCACTTTGGGTGGTTAGAAAAACATGACCCACCGTGTCTTTTTATGCCTCAGTTCATAGATCGGACAAAAATAGCAGTGCGATCTCCAGCTTTTGAGAAGTGATGATTACTTCTGATTTTTTGCACAAAGGTACACGAATGTAGCAAAGAGCAATGTGTAGCAAAGCATCAAAGCTTTACAAAAGCAACATGCTAACCTCTTTATGTGATGTCAGCATAAAGCCAGCAGAGTGATGTTCACAGCCAAAGTGAATGCTGACTCCAACCAAGCAGCCAAAGCTTGATTTTCAACAGGTAACAAAAGCAGAGATGAACACAACAGTCGGATTGTGTGTTTCCACCTGTACTCGTTCCTGCACTAGAATCAATGTCACCACATCTTTCTGTGAAGTGCTCTGTGGGCTGTTTTTCACACACTTTACTGTCAGCTTTGTTACTAAGAGCAGCATCTTCTGTATGTATGTGTTTAGTAGGACAGGAATTCATGAAGACAAAAGTTTACTGTCAGAAATTTTAACTGGCAGTTGCACAGGACATGTGGAGTCAACCAAAAGTAACGTAATAAGTTATGTAAGTAAAGTAATGCTTTCCTTTTTTTAAGTAATGTACAATTTATTAGTTTTTGAGTATTGAGACCCCAATCCTGTGTAAAACTGCCTCGGCTGTCAGAGTTCAGGTCTGAATAAATACATTATAATAACCAAAGTCACACATTTACACAAACTCATTGATTAAGACAGCAGCAGTCGAGCAACTCTCGTATCCTGTGAGGTAAAATGAGTCTGGTGCCATTAACAATCAGAGCACAGATCAATATAACAGCTCCAGTGCTGATTGGTTTGTCACAGCGATGCTCTCTGGAGCTTAAACCTGTCTCCTTTGTGTTAAAGACACAATCTGACATCGTTTTATCAGTGAGGCAGAATTTTTCAGCTCTTTGTCTCACTGTTTGTACCGATGATTAAAACCACCCAGGTGAAGTGGGAAATCAGTGTGGATTAGTATTGATTTCATGCTTCTTTTTTGTCCCATCACTCTGCAAAAACACAGTTCTTTAAAATTCAACTTATTTGTCTGCTTTCTGTCCCCTTCTGTTCTCCAGAGTCCTGCAGGACCTCAGCACCCACGTGGCCAAGGTGTTGGGCTCCTGTGGTCATTTTTACGCCGTGGAGTACCTCTCTGCCGGACATGCCTGGGACCAGAACATCTTCTCCCTGGATGATGTGGCTGTTTCTGGTATGCAGGATCGGGGCCAAGCCGGAGCCCGAGCGAGGTGGACGGCCCGGGAGATGGTGCACCGCATCGCGCTGAGCTTCCTGGACATGGTGTGGCACTTTGACAACGACTTCACCCACAAACTGCACCTCTGCGACATCAAACCGGAGAACTTTGCCATCAGGAAGGACCTCACGGTAAGTTCTTAGGTCTGACTTTGAAAGCACTTTGTTCGCCTTCTCCTCACAGTGATTCAGAAACCACGAGGGAGGCCTAAATGGCTTTAATGCTGGCTGAGAATATAATGAACGTAAGCAGGATGAAAGCAGAGCAGGGAGCCGGGAGAAAAGAGATAAAAGGGATGTGTTTTTAGAAAGCTATTAGAGCAGAGATGGAAATCAGATAGTGGACGGTGGATTACGTGAGTTTTTTCTTGAAGAGATGCTTTTTCAACCAAAAGAAGAAGATGTGACTCTGCACACCTGTGTACCTCTATCTCTGTGAGGACACTCATTCACATAACCTCCTACTAACCTCCTACTAAATGCCAAAGCTCAAACTTTAAACAAACCCTTACCTAAATCAGATTCTCATTTCAACCCTAAAACTATAAATTCTGCCGTATCAAGTACTTATGAAGTCAAATGAGCACCATGCTCTTAATAATCTCATATTCTTAAGTATTTGTGGCCCAAAATTAAGGACCCAGGATGGAAGGTTAAGCACAGAGAAGAGAAAGCTGAGCCAGAAAACAGCTTTTGATATGCCAGTAAATCTACCTTCCAGCTCTCACCGATGGTCACGAGCTCTGGGTACCAAACAAAGGCGTGAGATCCCAGATTCAAGCAGGTGAAACAGGTTTCCTCCGAGTCTCTGGGTTCAGTCTTAGGGATTATCCATTTGGACATCAAAAGGGAGCTCGGAGCAGATCTGCTGCTTCTTTGCATTGAGAGGAGCCAGATGAGATGGTTTAAAGATCTAATTAGTTTTCTGGGCACGTCCAGGTAAGAGGAGATCCTGAGGTAGGCCTCAGAATCCCCTGAGGATGAACTGAAAAACACCACAGCTGAAAAGGACCTCTGGAATCCACGGCTTAGCCTGCTTCCATGTGGCCTGATTTCAGACAAGTTTAAAATATAAACAGAAAATGTATGGAGACGGAAGAACTTTTTAAAGCCTTGACAAGCGCATGCAGTCATACCCCAATAAGAAGGCAAAAGTCAGGAGAAACACTGATGCAGAAATGATTTCCTCTGTAATAACTCAACATGACTCCAATATTTCGGGCTGGCCCAAGAGACTTTAGAGAAACAACCAAAAAAAAAGCTGTAAATTAGATTTTGAAAGTGGACGTGATATAAATGTATAAATCTCTACCAGAAATGGAAGAGTTTCTTAGTTAATCAGTGTTTTGGTTCAGTTTATACCAGTGCTGAGAATAACTGTGATATTATTTACCAAAAAAGAGACAAAATAGAAAAGTTAAAGATTGGGGCCACAGTGGTTGTGGTAAAAATTTTATATTGTGACAGCCCCAGTTTTAGTTGGTACCACCCACACTGGTTTGAAGAAAAGAACAGTTTACCAGGTTGCCTTTAAATATTAGGTGACCCCATGGAAATCTGGTTTGCTTTCATGTATCATTTCATAGCACTACATGACACAGAAGATGGTTTTGGTTAAAAAGGACCAGGACACCATTCATCTAAAATACATGCTGTGAAATAACAGCAAAAATGTGTTGTAGTAACATACAAAAGGAGTTAAGGACATTTGGTGTTTTATTCATATGTTGGTAAGTGCAAATCAAAAACCTGATCTAATTAGGCTGATTTCAGGGTCGCCTCCTCGTGCACCTCTGGACCTCTTCAGCACTGCTGCTATTTTTAGATCACTCTCCAGAAATCCCGTACTCACCACTTGCACTCTGCATCTGCAGCATCACCGTGAACCTTCAATGCTCACAACACACTGCTGAGGCAGTAATTCAGGTAGTGCTCCAGATGAAACAGGAAGTAGTCCAGGGTGCACAAGGAGGTGATGCTGAGCGGGCTGTGGGTAAATTTAAATCAGGTATTAGTTTTGCTTTTTAAAAACCTTTTGATTGTGTCTCACAGAGTTTTTTCTAGTCTTGTTTAGTACTCCAAAGTCATGTGACTTACGCCACGGCCACCACTTCCTGAGGTCCTGAGGTTTACTTTGACCCTCTGACACTGGAAGCACTACAGTTTGTGTCCAAACTGAAACTTCCTGAGACTTCTGAGGGAGAACACTCACCGCAAACAGCATCAGCCACATAAAATTATTTAGTAACTCACCACCCAATGAGCGTGCCAGATCTGGTCCCCTGCAACTTCACAGCAAAATGAAATCCAAGTCGAAGGTCGTCGCTTTGACTCAGTGGAGGAGATCCAGCGAGCGTCACGGAGGCAAACGGTCAGAAGAGATTTCCAAGAAGTGATCTAAAACTGGCATCAGTGCTGGAAGCAGTCCAGATGTGCACAAGGAGATAGAGACCTTGAAGGGAAGATTTAAATCATTTTTCATTTTTAGGTGTGGAGTTTTGAGTGCACCTCATATTTCATGATACCAGGCTGTTCATTTTAACCCCCAAATCCAAGAATTCCCTCTCAGATCACTGTTTGAAATATAAAACAGAACCTGCCTCCTCAGATTCAGATTTTTCTTTACTCTGTTTGTTTGCAGCATTTCTTTAGTCCCATAAAAAGGAGCTTCAGTCTGCTAAAGAAAACTCCAGGCAGGGTCTTTCTAAAACAAATAAATACACTTAAAAGACTAAAAATAAAGTTTTCCATAAGCTGAAGCCAAACATCCTCATCACCATTAATCACCTTGTAATCAAACTTCTCATCCTTTATTATTATTATCTGTAATGTTAAAATTAAAAGTAGAAGCTTGCTTACTTTAAAATGAAGCCAAAGAAAACTGGACTTTCAGTGTTTTTCCTTGGGTTATAACTCCAAGCCGGGAGTGCTGCGAGAACAGAGCAGGGTTTGTTTTCTCAGCGTTATCTGATGCTTTATGGTTTGTCATTAATTCAGCACCACTTCAGGTCTGTGCTGGACTCCAGCCAACAATCACAACTCACCCTAAACTATTTTATCTTTCATTATTCAGCCTGCTGATTACTGGAAAATGAGCAGTTAAAGGAGGAAAAAAATGAGGCGTTTGTAGTGCCGACAAAAGTCCTGTAAACCAGAGGCTCTTATTGTCCTTCTGGTTTTAGCAGGATTAGTGTTTTTCCTGTCAAAATGCTGACATGGAAGACGTTTAACGGCTCTCAGTTTCTAACCCCAACACTGTAAAACCCGTATCACTCACCACCAACACACAAAGAGGTTTGTCTGCAGCCTCCACACATTTACTTCATGTGTGTTTTACAGGTGTGAGTGGAATCATTTCACCTCATTAAAGGAGATTTTTATTTCTATGTTAGTACCAATAAATCTCCTGTGCAGAGCCAAACACCCACTCCGTGCCACAGACCAAAACTGCTGCTTAAAAACTTGGAGGTGTAATGCAATGTTATGTAATGCAGGACAACAACACAAACACACCAACATTGGTTTTCAGTCCCAAATACACCATCCTGCTGCCTCAAATCTCACTCCAGCACTAAATGGGGATTAATCCGCCGCTGAAAATAGTTCCAGACAAATGCTCCATCACTGAAGTTATTTTTAAAAATGAAACTGTATGTTTGTGAGGTGCACTGAAAGATTTTCCTTCTCTGTAAGGACTGAAAACAAAAACGAACACAATGTCGGTTTGACTCTCATGTACGGCAGCATATTAGGACCAATGTAGATAAAAGGCAAAATAATTACAGAGCCAACGGAGGGGTTATTATTCCAAAAAAAAAAAAAAGAAAAACCCCAAACCTCAAAACTTCAGAGATTAAAGTTATAGATTTAAAAGAAAAAAACCTTACACTTTAGGAGAAAATGTGAGTTTTCTTTGAGATTAGAAAGACATAAATCTGCATGAGAAAACATTAAAATAAAAATCTGATGCCGCCTCTAGTCGTGTATTCTGCCTGCAGTTGATGATGATCTTATTAAATTATACTTTATATTAGTGCAGTGAAATATTTGTGCTCTCAGCCCAGAATCAATGTGGTATCATCTGGGATTCAAAACACCTGATTCAGGAGAAAAAGCACACTGATTTCAATGAGTGTGTATGAGTTAGTGTTTGAGTTTGTGAGTGTGGCGTTACCTTTTTAAATGCTGCATCTGAAATTATATTTTTCTGACTGATCTGACTGGATTGTAAAATATGCACCTTTTACTGCCTGAGAACATTTGGCCTTTGAAAGCTACTCTATAACTACTAAAGTTATTTAAGGTCCAATAATTAAGCCTTGGTGTAGACTGTACCTGTAGGGACAGAAATGGACTTTTATTTCTGAGGTGAAGTTACAAAAACGTGGCTCGAGGCCGACGGCTGAGCTTCCATCAGAGCGACTTAAAGCTCCAATAAGCTGAACTTTCATTTTGCATGAGACATCCAGCACAGAAATACTTCTTTATTAATGTTTAAAAATCTCCACAAAGAGAACTCTGAATTCTTGTTACTCCTGATCATAAAAAAGCGCCTCTCACATGTTTTTTTAGTCTTTTTAAATTCTTGCCACCACTCGTCTCGACAGGGTCGTACTTATAAACTTTAATCCGCTGAACCTTAGAGACGTATCTATACATATTTTCTTTAAGTTTCTTTAAGTGAATTTCTAACATAAATAAACTAAATAAGTATTTCAATAATACATATTTCATGAACTGTAAAATGTACCTTCAAATTTTTTAAAATTAAATCTGCAAATGTGTAGAAATGTTCAGGTAACTGTCCCACAAAGTTCTCATTACTTCTAATATATCATGTTAAAATTGTCATTGCCTACCGTTTGATGCTGTTTGTCATGTTGATAAAGTTTTTTCTTGCATCTTTAAATATATAAATAATACTTATGAATTATACAGCAGGATACGCTCGAACGGAGTGAATGTCCTTTTTCTCCTTCAGGTTGTTGCGATCGACGTGGACATGGCGTTCTTCGAGCCGAAGATGAGGGACATCCTAGACCAGAACTGCAGCAGCGACGACGACTGTAACTTCTTCGACTGCTCGTCCAGGTGTAACCTGATCAAACGCAGGTGCAGCCCGCGGCGCAGAAACAGCAACCTGCAGGTAAGACTGGGACGCTTCCCGTGTCAGGGCTGAACACTGTATTTATGGTTCAGGAAGTGGATAAATGTTATAATCTGACTGTCACAGGGAGGCTCTGCAGCCTCTCTCTGATCATTTTAGCTCTGTTGTTTGTGTGCTGTTAGTCCAGGTCCAGCTGGACTCCTTTCACGATCGAGTTTCTGCAGGAACATTCCTGCTTTGGTCTTTTATTTTGAAGGACTGAAACATTCACTGTCAAAAATCTGCTGAAAATACATTTAACATTTTTGTGCCATTTTTCATTTTGCGTGATTTTATTGATTTTATTCTCACAAATGCAGCCAGTAACCATCACTCGAGTTCAACATAACCAAACCATGAAAGCAGAGCCAGTTTAATTGTTGGAGTTCTTGTATTTTTTGTGCTGTAAAATACAGATTTCATTCATTCATTTATTTGCTATAAAATCTGGTGCCAAATCAGCTGTTAGATGAGTGCTATATTTTTCTGTTATCACGTCAAATAATAGTTGTATAAAATTTTGTGTGTAAAAAGTGACTTTCACTTAAAATTGAGTTTACAGATAAAATAAATTGAATAAAAAGAGAATTTTTATATTAAATAAAACCATTTTCTATGATTAAACACAATTCTAAGAAGGAAAAGCTGCTAATATTAAAAATTCTTCTGTTCCTTTCTATCCTAAAACACCTCCACATGCGTATGAAGCGCCTCTCTTTTGTTTCTTCTCCTGTGTCTGAGAGACAGATTTGAACCGTGTGAGGCCTCGACTTGTTCACGCCGCCGTACGCCGTCCTCGCTCCGAAATGAGGCGGCTGATAAATTGCAGGGTTTGCCTGTTTTTCCTCTTCAGTGATCAATCTTTCACAAACGTGCAAAAAAGCGATGCGTGGAATGATAATTACTGATCGGTGGAGACGAGGCCTGAACCCGCTGACATGCAGGCAGTTTAAATCTCTGAAAACGGATTTTATTACAAACCACTTTCAGTTTTTTCAGCTACTTTATGAGTTACAATATTTTCTTTAATGTTTTTCTGCTGCAGAGGAAACTTTTTTTCTCTAAAATGAAATGAAAATGTCAGCGATTCAAAGGGAACATGAAGTTTTTTTATTTACTCAAAAAAACTTAAGGTAACACTTAAATCACACATTGGATCTTGAATGATTATTTTTGATGACACTTCAAATCATTTCTCATTATTTTTAATGCATTTAGATGTTATCTGACCAATAAAACGTGAAATAATCCTTCAAAAGTACAAAAAATAGGTTGAAGAATAAAATGATCATTGTCATTATGAAAAATAATTCTGTATCTACAAACAAAATCTGAAGAGTCAACATTATGCAGCTGGTTTTATGTTTTATGTCAGATTCCTACAGTTTTAAATGCTCTGTTTGATTTAATAATTACTACTGAAAGGAGTGGTTCTCAGACTGTGGGAGCTGTTCACTGTAGATGAGCGGAGGACAAATATGAAGTGAAATTAAATTGAATAAAAAGGATTTTTGTTCTCTTTTTAGGGGAAATAAACAAAAAAAGGTTTGCCGACATTTGTTTAAGAAAAATTCAACTTGAATCAAGTTCATTAAATGTTAATGATTGTGAAAAATTGTGATGTTTTTGGGTCGTGAACCTTTTCTGACATGGAGCGTGACAGAAAAGTTTTGCAAATCGCTGATTTAAATTACATATTTGTTTACTTTATAGACCGTATTTCATATTGAAAAGTCAGAGTTTGTTATTTTTAGGAATTCAAACTTTTGCGTGAATCTGAATTTTCTGACTTATCTGTCTGCAGCTTTAGATAAGAGATATTTTTATTCTTTAATTATAAAAAATCTACGAACAAATCTAAAGTTTCTTTACAAATTGTAGATTTACGTTTATCATCCATTTAGAAACTGAAAGACAGAATGAATTGTAGCATGAAGTTATATTTTAGTTTCACATGAAGATATTTATCATCTTTATTATTCCAGTTATCCAACAGCCATTAGTTTGCCGTAGTTTATCACTCTTTTTTTTTTTTTTTTACTTATTTGCAGAATTATAATTATCACTATTTTATTTCTATTCAAAATAACTGTATTATTGTACCTTTAACTGGGGGATGTTAGGATAATATTTTTCATGACTTGATAAATGATTATTATAAGCTGTATTTTATTCTTTAAAGAGGAGTCGTTAGTATTTGGTTAAATTGTTGCCCTTATTAAAATATATATATATTAACTGGTAAGTATCATGAAGCATTTTAATTTGAACAGCTATAAAAGCAACAAAATTATTTTTGAAATACTTTCAGGAATTACTTTAACAGATATTTTTGTAACTTCAAAATCACTAAAATTTAAGTTTAATTATAACATGATAATAATAATAATAATAATAATAATAATGAACTGTGAGCTTGAAGCTGTTTCAATGTGTCGGACTGTCAAACTCAGAGGACTCAGGACACGAAAAGCTGAGCCCAACGTCCCCGTCACCACCGTCATCATCGTGACAACACCAGGACAGACTCTCATCGCCCGGCCGGCTCCCGTATCACATGACTCGTGATACATGATACCTGCATTCATCCACCAAAGGAGGACGTGTAAATATGAGACGGACGGAAACTGTTTCTCTAACAGGTGATGATCGGAGGCAACGCACAAACACGGCAGCGTCTGAAGCTGAAACTCAGGAAAGATTCAAACTGTGAGAACTTCCAAACTGTAAAACATAATGTGAGTAACGAATCACAGGAGAGGGGACAGGATGAACCAATGGATGAGAAGAAAAAAGATGAAATTCAAAAGAAGGCAACAGAAACTAGAGATGGAAAGAAAATTTATAAAAATAACAGGAAGTCAAAGGAGCGAGGAATAAAGTAGAAAAAAAGTGTAGATAAAGTGAACAGAACAAGTAATAAAAGAAGAAAACCAAGTGGGGTGGAACAACCAATCAGATAACAGAACCAAAACTGATGAACAGAAAGAGGAGAATATGAATAAAACACACAAAAGAGAAAAGGAAACAAAGAAGGTGAAGAACAAAGGGAGAAAGAAGAAAGGAGAAGATGAAGATGAGTGAAGACCGGCACAGAACACACTGGTGATGATGACATGTTGATGACACGCTGCTCTCCTATTGGCCAATCTGAGGCTCCACAGGTGTCTTCAGAGCACGACCTGTGATGACCCTCTGCCTGCCAATCATCTCCTCGGAGAAAGAAGTCATTGTGTGTGTGTGTGTGTGTGTGTGTGTGTTTGGTGATGAAAAGCGAGGCGTCATCTGCATAAAGATGAAACAAACAGATCCTGCTGAGTCTCACCGACCTGTTTCTCCTCACTGATTTCTTCTTTCTCTTCTTCTTCTCTTTCTCAGATTTTCCTCATCTTTTAATTTCTTTTCTTCTTTGCTGCTCTCTTCGGTACTGTGTCCTCCGTTTCCTGTCTCTCTGTCCTCAGAGACACATTGTTTTGCCCATTACTGAATTTTCTCTCATCTGAGTTAAAACTTAAATGTTTGATTTTTTTCCTTCTCTCTCTTCACTCATCCCTCCTTCTTTCTTCTTCTTCATATTCTTCTGCAGGTGATTTGTGAGAAGATTTTTAGACCTTGGTTTTCTCCCACACTGCTCGGGGCCAAAGCAGGGCTCCCTCTACAGGTAAGACTTTTCTTATTTTACTTTTATGCACTAATAATTTAATGTATCTAAAAGCATTATACTTTGGGGATTAACCCTATATTATTTTTTTCCCATATTTCCACAACAATAATTTACATAATTTTTCTAATGAATACATCTTCCACACAGTGACTTTCGAGGGTGCTCAAATGGAGGCAATGGAAAAATTAAGAAAACTAAACAATCTTGCCTCGAACTGTTTCAGCAAAAAATTAAACTTATTCCAGGTTGCATTCCTCGGATTTACCTGTCATTTCTACACCAAAACTATTTTTGATCTCCTACAGCACCAACAGTGAGCAAAAAAAAAACCAAACAAACAAAAAAACGTTTGGTGCCGATCTGATTCTGACCCGGATTGAAGTGTCAAATTTGGGAGATCACATTTCAGGTCATTTCAAGCAGAGACAGTACAAAAGCAATCATTTGTTTTGGACTCCACATTTTGGAACCTCAGTGTCTGTGTTTTGGTTGCCACCACGTTGGTTTTTTTGAAGCTAGAAGTTCCTTTATATGATGAAGGGTGGAGGGCAAATTTATCAGCTTACGCTAGTTAGCTTGGTTAGCACGCTGCATTCATAAACTGTATGGGTGCAACACACAGACTCACATATTAGCTGATAATTGCCAAGTAAAGGACTAATGAACACTCGGATTTCACTCTCTAATACTGTAGCACGAACTTCTCATATGGTCTGTACCACACAGCAAGCCATAATATTAGTCAGATAATCCATTAAAAATGCTCAGTTGTCCAGGTGGATGTGTTGTAAGTATATTCACCTGACTCAGAGTTTTTGGAAGGGGAAAACTATCCAAAGAGACCAAAACCGTTTTTGTATCAGGCTGTAAACATGTTTGTTTCTGCTGTAAAGTTGGACATTTTTACATGGGAGTCTATGGGGACTGACTCACTGCTGGAGCCTCTAGTGGACATTAGAGGAACTGCAGCTTTTGCCACTTTAGTACTGACTTCATTTTTCAGCTCCGGAGGTTGCTTCCTGGTTCTGAGTCGACTTGAATAGCTTTCCTGTAACATGTTTTTTTGGGGGACCCCTACATGTGGACTGAGTGGTTGAGGTTATGGGTCATGGTGGGGGTTAGGGGTTAGGTTAAGGTTAGGTGGGGTGTTGACCAGGATTGCTTATCCACGATCGTATGTAACTTCAAGACCTTAAGTGGTAATCAAATTTGGACTGGGTTTTTCTCTAGTTTTTAACTTTCCTCTAATATTTGGATTCAGCAGTAGCCAAGAAGCAAGCCAAGGTTGGCAAAACTCAGATCATCATCAATCGGCTCTTCCAATCATGGAGTGATATTTATTTGGTTTCAGAGCTCAAATCTGACCCTGAGCTGTCTTTCTTCTGGTAATATTCACTAATGCTACCTTTCCTGCTAACACTGATGAATTGCAAGCTATCTAATGCAACAAAACACTTGTCTTGAGTAGATAAGGTCGGATTATTCATGCAAACTGCTTGTTGTTTTCAAATGACTTAAAGTAAAAATTTAGTGGAATAAAGAGTTTAAGACTTGGTGTTAGCATTAAAGGTGAAGATGGATCAAAGAAGGTTTGAAAATCACCAGTTTGATCAATTCTAAATTAAGTTTTACCCTCTCAAGCACAAATTTTCTTCATCTTTTGTAGGTGGAGCTGCAGAGAGCGGTGCAGGAGTGTTCAGAAACTGAAGGAGGCGTGGAGGAGTCAGAGGAAGATGGAGGTGGTGGGGGCGGAGGAGGCAGGGACGTTCATCAGCGCCTCTTCAGCATCCTGAAGCACCTCCTCCAGGAGGGAGGGGCTTCAGAGGAAGGTGGAGGGGCCTGGGAGGGGAAAGACCACATCCACACTGCGCTGAACTTTTGAGCTGGTAAAAGAAAGACCGGCAGAGACCTGAGAAGGTCATTACAGACTTCAGAAAATCACAGAGCATTTTAAAATAGGAAAACTTTATATTTGCAGTTCAAAAGGTTTCTTCTTGGGCAGGTTTTCCACTGAGTGGTCATGGGAAACAAGTGGGATCCCTATTAAGACTGACCGCTTGCTGATGTGTTGACTGATGGAAAAATGTTCATTGAGTGACTCATTTTTGGGTCCAGAAACACAGTTTGAGGTACAGGGTGAAGTCCAGATTCTCAATCCAGAAATAACAGGAACATTTCCAAGATGAATAGACAAAAGTATGCGGACAATCCTGTGCTAGTGTTCTCTTGGTCCATTTTCCACTAGAAGACCTGAGCATGACCCAAAGGTACCCCTTCAGGAGATGGTGCCAAGTCAGGTATCAGGTGCTCAAAGGGAGAAGGGAGAAGGGAATACAACAATCAAAATTTTCACTTCAGTGTGCATCAAATTCTTATGATGAAGAACAGTTTGGGACATACAAAAAAAAAAAGATGGTTTTCCAGCTGTCACCGTCCCAGTGAAGTAAATTTTATCCTTCCCAGTTTGTGAAATCAAAGCAGAACCAACCAGTTCGGGGAAGGTCCAACTCTACTTCCAACGAAGGGAACTCTAATCCAAGAAATGGTTCATTGTGGAAGAACTTGATCTTGGCTCCATCCATCACCTTTATCTCATGCCTGTGAGTTTCCAGATGTTCATTTGAAAACGTGTGATTGGAGTGAATCACTTTGGGTTTCATCACAGCAAGTCTGGAAACATTCAGAGAGCTCAGCGACGTCTCAAGTGTCTTCTCATCAGAGGAATGTGTTCTGGATCCAGTGCAGGTGGATCTTCACAGATTTATTCTCCATTTACTTAACTGGTTAGTCTCAGTGAGATTTTTCAAAAGAAGCTCTCTCATTTGAAGAGAAACTGTAGAAAAGAAATGTGTATAAATTATAAATGCTGCAGGTACTATATAACATGTAAAAACAGGAAAAATCACTAATGATATTTGATTCATAGCAAAGTAAATGACTTTTAGGCTTTTAAAGTTGTTTTTTTTTCTATTATAGACTCATTCCTGACTGTTCTCATTTTTAGAACTGAGGCTGCTAGTTTTATGTGTTTTCCAAAAGATGCATATCATCCCTCCAAAGTGTATTTGATTTTTTGTTTTGCACCAGAGTTTCTGCCCCATAATGTAGTGTATTCATCCATGTTACATTAAAATAATAGATTTAGTAAAAAAACACTTTCATGCTGATAGTTTGATTAAACTTCTTCCTGAAAGACGCCTTGCCACTTGGCAACACCTCTGGGCAGTTATTTTGGTTGACATGTTTATTTCTGCTGTAAAGTTGGACATTTTAACATGGGAGTCTATGGGGACTGACTCACTGCTGGAGCCTCTGGTGGATGTTAGAGGAACTGCAGGTTTTGAGGCTTCAGGGTTGCTTTT
>VUQI01035110.1:16144-41874 GCA_015106735.1 Paratilapia polleni
GCTGTAAAGTTGGACATTTTAACATGGGAGTCTATGGGGACTGACTCACTGCTGGAGCCTCTGGTGGACGTCAGAGGAACTGCAGCTTTTGTTAGTTCATTTTTCAGCCTCGGTAGTTGCTGCTTGATTTAAACTGTCTTCACCCTTATCTGTGCATCAGTTCAACAACACGATTGGCTCATATGTTTCCAGTTTCAGCTGCTGATTGGCTCTTTGGGCACGAGCAGGACGACTGCTATCTTTGGGGTTACAGAGTTCTTCCCATCGATTTCTATTCAGGATTATGTCTTACTTACATAAAACCTGCCTACCAGCACATCTAAAGTTAACTGAACACATTACATTTTGGTTATGTACGAACAGTGGGGATTTATGGGGGTCAGATTATGATCATGGTTTCTTTGATGGAACCTGTAGTCCATCCACAATGAGTTTACATTTTTCCAGCTGTAAGCAGCTTGTTTTATGTTCTTTAGTGTGGGAGAACAACACACTTTCTACATCATTTTAAAACAGACCATAGTCTTGTTTAAAATCAGTTGGCACCCTTGTATCTCAAAACCAGTTTTTCATGTTATCTCCCAGTGTAGAGGGCTGCATTTACTATTTTATTTTATTTTTTATAGATGTGCAGTCAGACTGGACCTTACTGGTGTTGTGATACTGCTTAATTTGAATACACAGCTAAATGGAAGATCAGGCTTCTGTAAATGTAGGCACTGTTTAATTTCTTATGTACAGTTCAGTTGAATAATAAATTCTTTAATGAATGCATTTTGTGTTGCTGTTTTTCACTGGTGTACTTCTTTCTTACAGTGAATGTTTCAGTAAATGTTTGAGCTCATACAGCCTTTAAATCCAGTAGAAACAGTGGATAAACAGAAAGGCTAACAGGTGTGAGAGATTATTTGTTTTCAGTTTGAGACAAGTGGACTTGGACATGTTGGATCAGTTCAAATCTTCTCCAGCTGCTTCTCCAAACAGTTTGTTTTTAGCATGCTGCAAATGACTGAGCAAAGTAAACTAAACATGGCTTTAGTGAGTTTAAACAAATCAAATGCTGCTTGTTCTCTCCTGTGGATTTAATGTGCCCACTGATGACTGTGATGAGTGATTTTACTGTATCTGGTCAGAAATAAAAGATTTCTTCCACTCACAGCTTTGTAAATAATCAGAAAACCAACTCAAGGCTGTAAAATTTAAACTGAAGGAAGGAAAAAAACAGGGCTCCAGCTCTGTGGTTTTTATCAGACAGCAGCAACATGCATCTTTATTTCTTCCTCCAGACAGCAGGGCCCCCGGGCTGATCGAGTTTCAGTGTTTGTGCAGAAATCAAGAAGAAAACAGGAGACAGAAGGTAGACACAACATGTCAGAGACTTCAGCCGTCCAATCCAAAATATAACCCGAAGCTTCCCCATACACTGAAATGACACCAGAGGAGACGTAAATGTGAGTCTGCGATGGTTTAAATGAGACTCCAGGCCTCGGTCCTGATGTGAGGGTGCTCAGGAGTGACAGCAAACAAAGGAAAGATGTTAATAATGTAGGATATGCAGTATTTGTTTACTGAGACTGTAGTTGACGAGTCTCGTTCGAGACGTATTTTTCCCTTCTGTAAATACTCAGCTACAAACTTCTTCTTTTAATGATCTCCTCTGTGTTTCTAAATGTTTAATTCCTCTGCTTTATTTACCCAAACTTTTTTCTGTTTCTTAGACGCACCCATAATGGTGCATTCACCCCAAACATGATGCAAAGTTTTCATGCAGTGCAATGCAATATGGTGAACTGACGTGAATTCTTGCTGGGGAACTTAAACTATTCCAGCTTCGCATCACGAAAACCCCCCAGCTGGGATTCTCCTGACGCTACAGACAGAAATGGAGGAGGAGCTTACTGACGCTGGTTGAGGGCAGCTTGAGTTGTTTAGTTCAACTCTGCTTTAAGACAGTGACAAAAAGAAAGGAGAGAGCTTGAAGAAAAGTGAGAGATATCGTAGGACTTTATGGTAAGTTGTGACTGTAATTTGATTCCAGGTATCGGTTGTTGCAGCTGCCTATTAGGAGAAAATATTTGTGGGTTTCTAATGCAGCTGCATTCACATGAGCTTCGTGTTTAGTCTGAACTCAGTTGCTGTTGGTGTTATGAAGTGGTGATAAAGTGACGTTTGAGAAATTTGTTCCTGTTAAAGTAAAAACATCACAGTTTCATGATGTTGCAATGCACATCATGAAACTTATTTTTGGATCAGTTCACTCAACAGTCCAATCTTTAGCTTTTCCAGTAGTTGTAGCTCCTGTAATATCACCATCTTAGCTTTTTAAACCAGGATGTGATGAGTGAGAGGTGGAACTGACTGTGAAACCACAGAGCACAACATCCAATTACAGTAGCAATTTGTCATTCTCATGGTAGCCAAGCCATAAACCATCCCCTGCTTTATCCTTTATTTACTCTAAATGGGACCATAATTTACAAAATGAACATCAGGCTTTATTTAATAAGACCTGAAACTCACTGAATAGGATCATAAACTGATCAGGAAAGTGTTTACAGAGGCCATAGATGATGTGAGAAGTTGTCATTTTCCCATCAACTTCAATGCAACAAGATTTCTTTTTGTCCCCTGTTGGTCATTTGAAAGATTGCAGGATTAAGGCACTTTCCAGACCCAGAAGCTACGTCCTACTTTTATAGACAGTGTATGATGATAACACATCTGCTGTACTAGTAGGTACAGGAGGGTGCACTGTTAGCACTGTTCTCTCACACTGAGATGGCCCTGAGTTTAAACCCAGGCAGGGCCCTTCTTTGTGGAGTTTGTCCTCCTCTTTGCTTGCCTGAGTTTTCTTGGGGAGCTTCGGTTTCTCCCGCCATCAAAAGACATGCTAAGTTAATCCTGCCTAACTTGTCCCAAGACAAACATTTATTTGAAATAAAGGTAAAAAAAAAAACCCTTATATTCATCAACCAGGTAAAACATAGTCACAAGAAGAACAGTTCATCTTCTGTCTGAAATAAGCTGTTTTAGCTCCTCCCTCTTTAAACCAACCTAATTCTGATTGGCTGTCCCTCGTAAATAGGAGATTTAAAAAACAGGTGGGTGGGGCTTCTATGCCTAAGATGACCATATTAGGAATATCCCATCTCTGTGACATCATACTCATTCTCCAAAAGTAGAAAAAGCTGTCTGAAGCCTGAAGCCTGAGTTTTTGGTTCACAGGTATTACTTGTACATACACTGACTTCATTATTTGAAACTCTGGCCATGTTTTATATGAACTCAGTGCAGCAAACCCTGGATCTTCATATAAAAGATCCAGGGTTTGCTGCACTGACCCTGGACAGCTTCACTGTGGTTCAACACTGAGATCAACAGTTAATATCGTGCCATGTCTGAACATGGTGATCTCACTAAAAAGATGACGAAAGGGTTGAGAAAACACGAGCAGTCAGACGGGTTGGAAACAAAAAACACACCACTCAAAGAAAAGTAAAAATAACCATTAACTGTTCACTGACAGATATTTGAACTGAAATTCAGTCATTCTGGAAGGAAACTCCCCCTTTGTTTGCCTCTCATTTAACACAGAGCCCTGGAGAGTGAATTTCTGGCTAAAAATTGAATTACAGCAACTTCATTTATGTAAAATGTTACTGGTGTAGAAATGTGAAGGAGTTCCTGATGTGTCCCTGGTGCGTTTTAATTCCACTGAAAACTGCTTCCTGGACATCTAAGAAAGAAACAGACAGAACAACAGACAAACCTCTGTCACCACAACAGCTTTATGGAAAAGATTCAGCTGGAAATCTTCCAGAGCTCTGCTGGCACTGAGCGCAGCTCAGCCTGGCATCTTTCCACTGTTTCATTTCCATAACAACGCATACTGCAAAAGAAGGTCCAAACTTTAGATTGAAAACTGAATACTCCAGAGACTGTACTGGAAAGCAGAGATGAGAACATAATATCTGCTGTAGACTGAAGGTTTCTTCCAAACAGTGATCTTCTTCATGTTCAGTTGCCTGTGATATGAAACACCACAGGCCGTCCCTTTAAAGGAAACCAGATCTGGGTATTTAATTTTAACAGCACCCCAGCCGTTACCACATACTGCGTTTGTGCTCCCAGCATGCAAAGCTGCTTAAACTGCTGCTTTAAGTTCACGTTTTCCATCTGGCAACATGCTTGTTTCCCTTGTTTATATTTTTATTTCAGTGAAGCAGATCAGAGGAAGCATTTTACTTCACACAAGTTTTCATTCGATTAAAATTCATGAAGCAGTCCTGTTTACAGGGAGAACAGTTTTAAAAAAAAAAAAAAAAAATCTAACCAGGCATTCAGAGCAGAAAAGATTGGAGTGTTAAAACAAATAAACAACAGCCTCTAACTGGTTGCTTTGGTGTATGGATGAAGGTACGGGTTCCTTCTAGGATCCGGTTTGAGTGGAAGATCTGATGAAACACTGCACAGCCATTTTCTGTTGCTACTTCATGTTCAGGCCTCCGCCTCAGGCCAATCACATGAGTGGGTGTGGGCCCCCAGCTACACACCAACTGCGCATGTGCCCCCAGGTGGCAAACTTCAAAGAAGTATAACAGGAATGACTACTCGACCATGATGTCTCCAGCTGTCCATATCCGCAACAGAGTATAATCAAGGCTTCAGAGGAATGGGGTCTAGAGCAGGAGGTCTGGAGTTTAAGTCACCCTCGTGGTGTTTGGTTTTTGTTCACAGTCTTACTGTTCTCCCAGTCGAAAATGTTTTATTTCTTTTTTTGTAATTGATGAAAAAAAAAGCATATAAAAACATTCTTGAACACAAGCTTTCTCTTACTAGAAAGTCTAACAGGGAAGTCCAGGTGATGTTCAAGAAGTGCGTTCACTGACGGCAAACTTACATCGCTGTAACTATGATTTTGGATCTGTTTTTCAGCCCAGACTAGACGTCACCAAAAGATGATCAGATGACGGTTTTTCAGCATCAAAATGTTTGCTGGGTTACTTTTGCTCTGCACTGTTTTACAAGTTACCCTAGATAAGTTAATGTCATGGCTAGCGAATAAGCATCTCCACTCAGGTATTATTTTGCTATAAGTAATGTTAGCAGGCAAGCTAAGGTTATCCAGCTAGCTGTAACTTGGCTATGCTGGCGATGGTTAGTTTGTAGTTTTAGCTGAGTAAATTGAAAACAGCAAGTCCCCGGAGTTTGAATGAATTAGACAAATGTATCCACCCAAGACATTATTTATGACGCAGCATGCAAAAAACAGGCTAAAGTCCAGAATTTAAATTTTTTACTTTATTCCTAAATTTTCAAAACTTCGAGATTAACAAGCAAAACCACTGATTATATTTATCTACCTTTATTTATTTTCTAGTGTCACGGCATGGGTTTCTATGGCCAACCAGCTCCTGTGGGTATAATGTGTAGGTGGCCCAGTACTTTTTTCCATATAGTGTATGTTTCTGTAACTTGATTCCAGATATCGGCTGTACTCCTCCTCCTATTGGCTGTTATGGGTGAATATTTGTGGGTTTCCAACTGAATTTACGCGAGTAATGGAAGCCTAAACTTCGCTTCGGGTTTGGTGTGAATGTGCCATTAGAGCTTCGCTAACCAGGGAGTGACATTGTCCATCTTTTCTACTGTCCATGAACAGATAAGAGGGATTACAATAAGGTACTTAAAAGTGAGCAATAATGTGGCATCTTTCAGATTTTTGCAGGAAATGTAACCTGAGTCCTTTACATGGAAATCAGCTGTTAGACGCAACTGAGAGAGTCAGATTGAAGACATTTCTTACAGTACACACATGCAGACAGCTCGAGGCACTTTTACAAGGACAGTGCCGTTAAACTGGTGTCACAGATCATCAGCTGTTTGGGATACTCTCTCCACACAAACACAGAAGTGGCAGATAAAAATCGAATCTACACAATTTACCCTCAGCTATAAGTCAAAAGCACCTGCTGTCACAACAAATACAGATATCAGGATATACAGCAGGATTCTCAGTGAAGTCAGAAAATATTCACTCTGTTTTTCTGTGAGATAAACTCGTTTTTCCAGTCCGAACCTGCACCCACCCATCCAATAAGAGAAGTTCAATCAATGCTGCTGCAATTCCTGGTGTTTGCCAAAGGACATTTTTATAGGATAAAATCATATCAAAATCATTTATGATTGTGTGATTCTTAGTGATCTCCCTGATGTGCCTGTTTGGATGTTGCCGTGTGTTGCTGTTTTTCCCCAGGTTTAACGTTTTGGCCCTCAGGGTTTATTCAATGTGTCCAAATGTCTGAGCAAACGCTGGTCAAAACACTACAAATTAATTTCAAAGAAGTGCAGCTGAAAAGCAAAGAACTGATGGTTTGAGTTCTTATTTTATAAGGATTGTTGGCTCCCTTCTAGATTTCTAATCAACGATATTTGATGTGATCTGTTTCTATCTCTCATGGCAGAGATTCACTCACTCACTATGTAACTGTAGCCCCAGATGGATTTCACTTCTGTGGAAATAAAAAAGGAAACCAGAGCTAGTTTGGCCTGAAACGAGCTTGGACGTTTTTCTGGATTAGAAATCAGTGAAGTCATCTGCATCCACATGTTTTCAGCCACCACTGGAGGGGCCGAGTCAAAATGGTCTTCATTATCCCTGAGAGGAGAAGTCTGCTGGGAGCCACGCCTGGGCTTTAATAAAAATGAAATCACTTCAGTTTAGTGGCAGAAGAGAGAAACGTTTAACTGAGCAGACTGACAGCAGAGGAGGAAACAATCAGAGAGACATCAATCACAGAGGATTGTGAGGAGCAGCTGAAGGAAGAGCTAAAGAAAGGAAAGCCAAAATATCTGACTGGACGTGAGCCCATGCAGTTAAGCACTTAAATTTGTGGCAGGATGAAGAAGCATCAATGTATATGTGGTTCAAATGTGTGGACAGACTGGCGATCTGTCCTGGACGTTCCCCACCTCTTGCCTTATGACAGCTGGGATAGACTCCAAAAGAAATAATCTTTTGACAATCAACTGGTGGTCAGTTTTGCTTTTTTCATGACCGTTTACGATTCTTCCCTGATATTATACACCGTAACCATGACGATAAAGCTCCCTTATCCCTTATGTGCTTGTGACATCTGGTTTGAAAGATGAACTCTCAGCTCAAGGCCTCACGAAATAGTGGGTGACGCCATGTTAACTATGTTCATCCTTTATGTAAAGTCTCTCAAACTAATGCCCACCATGACTCCTGGAGTAAAACTAATTTTCACTGGGTTCTTTTTGTACTGTGGTATTATTGTCTGCCTTTAATTAACCGGTCATGGAGTCCAGTTCAGTCAGAGTTCGAGCTCTGCTGCTCTGCTCCAGTCCAATTAAAGAACATAAGATAAAAGGTGATAAAATTGTATGTCCATTCTGTTCTACGGGAGCTAATTTCACAGTGTGTTAGGTCCGAGCTGGGAGCATTAAACCCTCTGAGCTGTGATGAAGAGGAGGAGGAGTGAACGAGCAGTGAAACATTAAATTTACTCACTATGTCCTGGTTCATCCACACAGGATCTCCAGCCATATAAAACCATCCAAAAGGAGTAGCTCATATGTGCAGAAAACAAAAACATCAACTTCCAGCATTAGGCTTCTTTTCCTTTAACTAAAAGGAAAAGAAGCTTAAACAGGAAAGCAGTACTTTTGGTTTTGGATCTGAAAAGCACGAATACATTCAGCAGCACATCTTACTGGCTACAGGTGAAACTTGATCACTTGTCCTCACTTTTCCTCAGACCTTGATGGATGCAGCAGTAATGTTGATGTTTTGTTGTTTTACTATCAACAGACATAACCATGTTTTCTGATCAAAGAAAAATGATCTTTTGGAAACCTGAGTAGAGATGAGGCCCAAGGCAGCTCCCCTTGTGGCAATTCAAAGTGTTAATATCAGGGTCAACTTTCTGTCTGATGTTAACTTAAAGACATCTACTATCTGTACTGATCAGGGATTCACATCATCAAAACTGCAAGGAACTGGACGTTTTCTTCTTAAATCCCTGGAAAACCTTGTGACAGAGCTGAAGTCAGAACATTTTCTCCAGAAGGTTTTAAACTCTGATCCACAACTGTCAAACCAGTACTGCACCTAATCCACACCCCTGAGTGCTGCTGAGTGAATAAATAATTTAAAGTACAGGGAGAAAGAACAATTCAATCACCAAACAGAAAGCTGATACTAGAAGTGTTTCTCTGATCCTTTGGATGATTTGACAGTACGAAGTTGTAGCGGTGGGGTGTGGTTGTGGCTCAGATGCAGGGGGAGAGGTGGAGCAGAGGGTTCAGGGGGCAGTGCCAGGAGAGGCTAGCTGGCACAGCTGTTGCACATTTTCTATCACACATCTGGAAGGATATTTGTAAAAAACAAAGTCACTGAGCTATAAAGAAATCACAGCAAAACCCAAGAACTGTGTCCAAGTGTGTGTGTTGGGAACCCACAGTGGCCAAGATGTGCTACACTGGCACCAAACGTCTCCCAACACACAGTTAGACATGACGGGTCCACAGCCCGTGCAGCTGGTGCATGCACAGGCGCAAATGGTGGTGGAGCTGGCCGCTATGCACCAGGAGCAGGCAGTGGTGAGCTGACGACAGTTGGAGGCACTGCAGGCATAGGCCGAGCAGCATACACAGGTGCTGGCCCAGTGCGCCTGCTTCCCCTATTGGTAGGGGAAGCCCAAACGGTGGCGCTCAGCCTACCAGCAGCGTCTCGAGGGAGCTTCAAGGTGGCAGTGGTGCTCCCCCGAGAACCACTGCCACTGCTTCCACAACTCCAGGCTGGAAGCTGGGGACCGACCCTTTGCCTACACCCAGAGATTGAAAGATGTGATGACCTTGTGGCTGCAGTCAGGGACATCGGTGGGGGAAATGTGCATGCTGGAGCTGGTGGTGCTGTGGCTGTGGAGCCTTCTCAGGAGGCTCCGTCCTGTGGTTCACTCCATGGAAGATTTTCCACTGGAGCAATCTCGTGATAACACTCTACACTTTGCCTTTGACCAAGTGATGAAAACTGATGGTCAAATGGTGCGCCCTGATGCAGCACACACATACCCCTATTTTGCAATGGTTAGGCACAGACTTTATCGAGTGAGTCGTGACACTCACGTAGGAGAGGAAATCACCCAGTTGTTGATGCCAAAGAACCATCGGGAATTAATTTTCAAGGCGGCTCATTTTAACCCAAAGGCTGGTCACATGGGATATGATGAAACCCTGGATCAAATTATGACGTGATTCTATTGGCCAGGTATCCAGGGGCATGTGCGCTGGTGGTGAGCATCCTGCCTGGAATGCCAATTAGTTAACCAACCAGCTATTCCAAAAGCACCTTTGCGCCCTTTATCGTTTAAGGTACTGTTTGAACACATTGGCATGGACCATCGGACCATTTCGCCAGAGTGCACGGGGATATTGTTTTGTTTTAGTCTTAGTGGATTATGCAACACAATATCACCAAGCAGCGCCGCTGTGCAGCATCTCTGCAAAGAGTGTGGCACAGGTGCTGTTTCAGGTCATCTCCCGAGTTGGCATCCCGAAAGAGACACTGACTGACCAGGGCACTTCGTTCATGTCTTGCACATTAAAAGAGCTGTACGAATTACTGGGTATTAAGTCTGTTCAGACTAGCGTATACCATACCCAAACTGATGGGTTGGTGGAGCACCTGAATAAGACCTTAAAGTCCATGATTTGTAAGTTCATTCACAAGAATGAATGCAACTGGGATTGCTGGTTAGACCCTCTGTTGTTTGCAGTGCGGGAGGCGCCTCAGGCCTCCAAGGGATTTTTTCCCTTTGAACCGCTGTTTCGCAGGAAACCACAGACCTACTTAAAGAAAACGGGGAGGAAGGTCCGAGCCCGAGTGAAAATGAAATTCTATACGTTCTGGACCTGAAAGCAAAACTTCACACACTGGGAAGGTTATCAGACAATTTAAACGAGATAAAGTACTTGTATTGCTTCCTTCTTCCAGCTCAAAACTACTCGCCAAGTTGCAAGGGCCTTTTGTGGTCACACTGGAGCTGGGGCCTGAGGTACCAAATTCAAACATTCCCGCCTCACTCTTTTGTGACGACCATCTCACACCAGCTCAGAGAGCAGATGTGTTCTCCCCCCTGCCAGGCTGCATCACATACAGCATCACATTGAGACTCGCCCAGGTGTGATGATGTGTTCACGGCCCTATGGGTTGCCTGAACACAAGAGAAAAGTAGTTCAGACAGAATTGGCTGCTATGCTGGAGATGGGGATAATAGAAGAGTCCCACAGTGCATGGTGTAGTTCTATAGTCTTGAAGAAAGATGAGTCTGTACGGTTCTGTGTACCCCAAAGTGAATGAGGTTTCACACTTTGATGCTTATCCCATGCCCTGGGTCAACAAGCTCTTGGACCAGTTAGGCACTGCTCGTTTTTTCATGACACTGGATTTAACCAAGGCTACTGGCAGATTCCCTTGTCTCCAAAGTCTAAGGAAAAAAAATGTCATTCTCCACTCTGTATGGGTTATACCAATTCATCATCCTTCCCTTCGGGCTGTTTGGAGCCCCTGCCACTTTTCAGTGCTTTATGGATAGGGTGCTGCAGCCGCACATATGCTGCTGCCTACCTGGATGATGTTATCATCCACAGTGACACCTGGGCAGAGCATGTGCAGCGGGTGGCTGCAGTCCTTGAGTCCCTGAGGCAGGTGGGGCTCACGGACAACCCGAAGAAGTTTGCAGTTGGGCGGAGGGAGGTAAAGTATCTGGGGTACCACTTGGGGGGTGGGCAGGTGCGTCCACAGATGGAAAAAACACCAGCCATTACATCCTGCCCAAGGCCCAAGACCAAAAAAGAGGTGAGGTAGTTCTTGGGGCTGGCTGGGTACTATCTCACTAGCTCACTATCCCCCTGTCCCACACTATCCCCCAGTACAACCTCACCCGAAAGAGTGCTTCAGATCTGGTCTAATGGACAGAGCAGTGCCAGGTGGTGTTTGAGTGAAACGGGCTCTCTGTGAGGAACCCCTGCTAAACACCCCTGACTTCTCTCTCCCTTTTATCCTGCAGACTAATGCACTGAACAGAGGGCTGGTGGCTGTTTTGTCCCAGCAGGTGAGGGGGGTCGAACGCCCTGTGGTGTACATCAGCTGTAACCCACAGTGGCCAAGACATGCTTCAAAAGTCTTCAGAGCTGCATGTGAAGTCTACATGAGGTGAAAATTTGTTAAACTTTAGGTGAAACATTTGTTTAACATCACTGCTGGAAATCATCTCAGCGGGTCTGAACAGGCTGACATCATTTCCACAATGAAACACACGAGCAGAGATTTTAGATTCATTTTTTTCTCTGAGTATGTTTACACACACACACACAGACACACACACACACACTCAGTCTCTTCCAGGTGACCTCTCCTGGAGGACGTGCAACGAGGCGTTTCTAACATGCGATCGGTTTACTGCCATTTGGCTGCGGTTCTTGCTGCCTCTCTAATCACAGAGTAGCCAACTTCAAAGACAACCTGCAGCTTGAAGGAGGAGGATCACACATGTAGGAGAGAGGAAATGGTCTACGTGAGTTTTAACGCTCAAATACAGGGGCATTTTGGTCAGTTTAGACCTTCAAAGGGCTGTTGGACGGTCCAGACTTGGTTTTAGGATTCAGGTTAGGGAGGTCAGTCTGTGATGTTTAGGGTAAGGGGCTAAGAAATGGATAACATTAATGAAGATTTTCATGAAAACAGAACGTCTAGCATCCTTTTTTCTAAAAGCATGGTAGCACTACATAATACAGCCCAAAACGTAGTGTAATATCTCAACATTTACTGTGTAAATCCTCTGAATTTCACTGTATTTATCTGTGTATATTCCTGCTACTTAAATGTAGGTGTGTAGGAGGAAGAAATAAAAAATTTATTTTAAGTATTTTTGTGAATACTGGGTACCTACAGCATACAGCATTGGTAAACAGAGCCAAAAAGTTGACAATATCCTGCAAGGAATCAACATGTGCAAACTACACATTAAGTTATTCAAAATTAAATGTCCCTAATATCACACATGCCCTGGTAATTAGAGCTTAATTGGGATACTTTATAATACAGATCCTACTTCAAAAAGTAATATGTAATGTTATACTAAGAAGTAGAGGTTAGGATACTTTATAATACAGTTCACTCCCCAAACATTACTGTGTAACATATATTGCAAGAAGGGGAAGTTAGGGTATTTTATAAAATAGCTTACACAGTAGTATTACTGTGTAATGGTTTTGCAAGTATGGGAAGGTAGGATACCTTATAATACAGCTTATACTGCCAATATTACTGCGTAATTGCATTTTAAGACGGGGATGTTAGGATACTTTGTAATACAGCTTGCCCCACTAATGATACCATATTATTACAATGTAAGAAGGGTATTTTTTCTTTCCTCTAAAGCACCCAGACGTTACTCATTACAAAAATATACTTATATGGTTTCTTTTTATTAAAAAAAAAAGTACACTATACATACAGTTTAATATCTCTCTCTCTTTATTTACTCCTTTGTTCTACTGTACTCACCATTTTCTTATTGTTACTTTAATCTTGAAGAATTTTCTTGTTTTTTCTTGCAAATTTAATTTTATAATCTCGTTTTTTTCATGTGAATTCACAGTATTTTTTCTATGAACATTACACCTCTTCCCCAGCTCCATATGCATATTTTTAACCTACAATGGTCCTAATACATTGTGGTAATAATCTGTATCACTGAGCTGCATTTTTGTTTATTATATTAGGCCAACATCCTATTTGGTATCAATTTATTAAATTTTTGCAACATGTATTTCCTATTTATGGGACAAGTTATTTAAAATGCATTCATCTTCTCACAGTACCAACCAAGCATTTAAAGAGCATAGCAAGTTACTGAAGACGCACTCATCTTTATCAATTAGAAACTGGTAAGAACTAAAAATGGTTGGGACCTCACGGTTTCTCTTTGCATTATACTGGTTTTGGGCCTTATATGGAGTTTTCTGGAAGTGATCAGAGTGTGAGTGGTTTAATGTAACCTGGACTTATTACAGGGCCCTTGACACAACATGACACCAGAGGCCCCGGCACGGATCTATGTATGAACATGTGTGAGTTCTCATGATCTCAGTAAACAGTTTCACATGTTCAGATGTGAACTGATCACCACACACGCTGGGTTGTGTTTGATCTTTTCTAACACCTGATATGAGCCAGATTGTGTTACACTTTGACTGGAAAATGTGTCCATGCAACACAATGAACTGCAGAGCTGCTGTAACCATTTAGCTAAGACATGATTTCTATTAGCCACAGTGGTTAGCACTATTGTCTCACACTAAGAAGGTTCTAGGTTTGAACTTTCTGGTCTTCTGAGGTCTTCCTGTGTTGAGGTGTCATGTTCTCCCTGTGCACGTGTGGGCTTCCTCCTGCAATACAAGGACATCCTTGTCAAGTTAATTGGTGGATCTAAAGTGGCCATAGGTGTGGAGAGTTGAATGTCTCTCTGTATCAGCCCTGTGATGGACTAGCGACCTGTCCTTGGTGCACCCTGTGTTTTAACTTATGACAGTTGGGATAGGCTCAAGCTACCACAGCTGTTCAGCACATTATAAATATCTGATGTAGCCAAAGACTGACACTGTGGAAGCATCTCTTCCTCACATTTTACTTTCAAATCTTTGCATAATATTAACATGTAAGTATAATGAAAAGCATTAAGGTAACAGAGGCCAAACAACCCCAAACCAACCCTCTGTGATCTTGGTGAGAAGGTCCTCAGTTTCATCAGTGTTTACCCAACACCTGTCTGTACTTTAAGGTGAGGGTTCAGGGAGCAGGGAAATATTGAGTAAAATGGTGGGAATAAGAAATAAAAAAAAATATGAAGGGCAAAAAAAAAAACTAAATAGCTTGCCTCTGTCTACCTGCAACAGAATGAACAACCAACACACAGGATCAGTGCAAGAAAACCACTGAGTCACACATTTACAGAGACAAACGTTAACACACATTGACCTCAGCTGAAGCACACCGTGTATAATTCAGAGTCTACACACTATGAAACAGAAACAGGCGTCACCTTTTCCATCACTAATCGATTTTCCGGCAGCTGATTCAAACCAGCAGCTGCTGCTCCGATTTCACCTTTAATCTGTGTGTGCACATCCTGAGATATGTTCAGGATGGAAAGAAGGTGCTGCACGGATCAGTAGTGAAGACAGGAAAGTTAGGATAAAAAGACTAAAGATATCAGATTACCTCAAGAAAATAGTCTGCGTGAGCCAACGTATGATAGCATTTAGAGCCACTGTGTCCTGATTTACTTGGATTGTGTGATGAACCTTGTGCCTGATTTTGCTTAAAGATTAATTTTTCCCAGACCTTGGACAAAGGCAGATCAGCTTTGGCAGATTTTATGTCCTTGCACATCCAGAAGTTGTTTCCTACTACAGTAAAACCACTAATAAAATGTTACATTTAGGTGGAATCATCAGGAGGTTTTCAGGGCAGATGGTGGATCTCCAGAGTTTTCCATACTCCCATCAGAGACCAACCATCCAGCTGTCTGTGGTTTAGACAACTAAGACATTCAGTTAGGGTTAGGGCAGATGGCTGCCCCTCCCTGAGCCTGGTTCTGTTGGAAGTCTCTTCCTGTTAAAAGTGAGTTCTTCCTCCACACTGTCACTAAGTACTGCTCATAGGGGATCATCATATTGTTGGGGGTTTCTCTCTAATATTGTGGGGTCTTTACTTTGCAGTATAAAGCACCTTGAGACAAATGCTCCTGTGAATAGGCACTACATAAATATAACTGAATTGAACTGAATATAGGTTGTGCCATTTAAGTTGCTTCAACCTGCATACAGTTGCTGCTACCTGTGCAACCCTCCTCCACCTCAGCTCCTCCATTTTAAGCTGTTTCTGACTTGCTGTAATGTCTGTTGACCAATCTGTTCTGTAGCAGCGGTCTTGCTATTGCTCTCTCCAGCTTTTGGCTTTCCATGTATGAAGGCAGCGAGATCCCAGAACATCCTTCACGCTAAATATGTTATTACAGATGGAATCACAATCAAATTCTAAATAGAGTGGTCCTGACAGAATGGTTTCTTAATGCATTAAATGTTTTCTGTTAGAGATATCAGAGTTTGGGTCCTTTGGGCACTTTCTAGTTCAAAACAACAGTTCATCAGTTTGGGGTTTTTGGAAAAGAATCCAAGTTTAAAATGCTGATAGTTTAACTCAGGACGACTTCACACAGAACACTACAATCTGTTTTATTTCAGCCATCTTTGCACATCATGTTTCAACTTTTCTTCTTCACTTGATATCCATGATGGTTCCAGATGTTTCTGCAAACCCTCTGCAGTCAAAAGATTACAGACACCACGGCGAGCCCTGATGCTAATAAAGACTTCCTAGTGAATAAAGACTCGTCAGACTGATGGTTTCTGACCAGTTTACAGATGTTTGTAGTTTACAGTTGTAAACTCAACAGTAGGCATGAACTTTTTGTTTTTATTTCTAATCAAACCAGCTCTTCAAAACACATGAATGTCACTCTCTTGGCCCTCAAAGTTCCCACAGTCATTTGTGAACCAGAAAAGGTAGTGAGGTGATTACTCGTGGGACTTCTGACCCTCAAAGACCAGAAGGTCAAACTAACAGTTGGTGTAACATTACAGCTGCCTCGGGCTATAGTTCACCACCCTGACACACACCAAAGCCTCTAATCATCTGAGAGAGTCTGATTTCACATTGACGGACCCCAAGAGATCCAACACAAGCATTTTTATTATGACTGAAATTATGAATTTATCCTCATCAGCAAAAGTGACCCTCAATCAAAATGACATGGATTTAACTTTGAACAAACCTCAACAGATGTTTAATTTTCAAGATTTGTTTCCCGTCAGGAAAAGTAATGCTGAATTCCTGCAGGTTAAAGTCATAGGCAGAAACACTGAGTGACCTGTGTGACTTAAATTTGTTCTAACAAGTGGAGAAACATGTGGACAGCATCAGCGCAGAGTTTACTTTTTGAGTTCAGGAGAGATGATTTCACCTTAATGCATCACAAAATGTAAAGGAATAACCTGACAACCTAATATAGAAATGCTCTGAACAGTTTTTGCTGTGTGTGATGACCCTTTCTGCTTTTCTTGCAGGTACTAGGGAGGAGGTTTGGCTGTCAGTTCAGAACAATGGGTCTGATGTGCCTTCAAAACACATTTTGGAGCTCAGTTGGTGGTGTGGTCTGTTCCCTGAGAAATCCCTTTGGTTTGTGTTCTTGCATCATACAACATTGTATTTACCGCTGATGCTCCATTGATTCTATTAACTTTGCCGACTACACCTGCTGTGATAGTTTAAGTGCTTTTCACTCCTCGTTCTTATGTTAATGCACATTTCATTAATTGGCTTTGGCGTGTGTGTGTCTCCCTTGTTTATCATAACTGTGAGCAACTGAGACCACATTATGAACAAAATCTTGGGTAGAAACTTCAGCAGTACTTTTACATCAAATCAGAATATAAAGATCTTAAAAGATCTGATTAGACGTACCAAGATCTGGACTTAAAGATCTTGGTAAGGCTGCAGAGGTGGAGTTTTGCATCCAGAAGTTAAGATTTTATTGTTGTATTCTGGAGCTGAAAGTGGTTGTTTTTAGGAATTTAATTGCATTGCTGTAGTGTTATAAAATAGAGCCCCAAACTGAGGCCAGTTTGGACTGAACACTGAAGGACTGGTCATACATTTTAGAACCCTGCAAGTCTGTAACAAAGCAGCCAATGTTGAGGCAATCTGGAAATCAGTCGGGAGTTTGGTGTAGTCAGGATGTCAGATTTTCAGACTCTCCACTCCAGATAAAAAAAAAAAAATTTTTTAAATTAAATAGTGATCAGACGATGGTTTTACAACTGCAGTTTGACAAACGCAATCCCTCTTTAGCTGCTCATCCAACTGCTCATAGAATGTGAAAGAGTAGACTAGAAGCAGACTACAAATGGAAACCGGAAATCTAGTGCCTCGCTTACAGATTTTTATAGAGATTTATGTTCAGACTAACTAGTTTAGACCACTGAGCCTGGTTCTTGGGCTACCTCAACACAAGTTTTAAATGTGTATAACACCAACTATAGAAGTTTTAGCCACTTTAGATGCAGATTCTTTGTCATACAATACCTTCAAAAAGGCTTCTGATTGTCCCAAATTTATTCTGCTGCAGGATAACGAGACCAAATTCATCCATTTTTTCCCCCTGCGTATCCAATTCAAGGTCACGGTTGGACTGGATCCTATCCCAGCTGTCATAGGGCGAGAAGCAGGGTACACCCTGGACAGGTCACCAGTCTATTTCAAGGCTCCAGCCAGAGTCACACAGAACTATTTTCAGCCACAAAAAGAACAAGGAGTCTTGCAACAGATCATCTGAACCATACAGAACCCTGTTCTTAGCATAAGGAACCACTTCTCCACTGCGGGAACCTTTCTACGAAACTTTGAAGGAAGTTACTCTGTTTCGACTGCATGGACCAGGGTCTAAAGGAAGGGTCTTATACACCAAAAGTCCCTGTTCAGGGGCGAGTAATTTTAAATAGTTCAGGAACTGACAGACAGACACACAGACCTGCAGCTCTGATACAGACAGAGCAAAGAAAAGAGGGAGTTCAAGTGGAGGAGTATCTTGAGATTCTCTTCATGAGTGAGTGGAAAAGTGGAGCGGAAGATTGACAAATGGATTGGTACAGCGTCTGCAATGATGTCTGGCTTGGTTCGAAGGCATGATGAGCCTTCAAATCAGACCAAAACTACACTACAACTATCAAACTTACCAGCCCCATAATATGTAAATTAAATACAGAGACCTGAGGTAAAACTTCAAGTAGAGTTTGTGTTTGGTGAACCTGGCAGTAAAAATAGTGTCTTCTGTTTGGTGTGAATGGGCAAAGACAGATGAGAGCAGCAGCTCCTCTGATCCACAGAAAAGGTTTTATCATACAGCATCCTGAGAAAGCCTCGGGCCTCCACTTTCATCTGCTTGCTCCTCTTAATTAATCAAACCTCCAGCAGCAGAGTTCAGCTTCCTGCTGGCTTTTTAATTAATCAACTCTGCTGGGAAACATTCATTACAGCTACCTGGCAGATGAGAAAAGTGGAGGACATTTTTTATTCTGCTGAACCTGAGATGGCCTCCAGATTTTTAAAATTAATCAGTTTTCTCTTTTTATCGACTCACACATGCTGGACTGTCTTTAGTACAGAGAATCGGTCAGTAAAGATCATCACAGATGATGAAACAAACATACATTCGAATGCAGATATTGGATAATCTGCATTCGATAATCTGATAATCTGACCATAGCCTGTACAGTTTAGGTCAGAGAAAGATCCTGGACTAACTCAAATGAAAAGGAAATCAACTGCAGATTTGGAACAGGAAGCAAGTGTTCTGCTGTTCTGTTGTGCCAGGTTGTTCTCATTACTAGTGTTCACATCCCAGGGTACTGGGTCAAGTACCGCTGATCTGTAGAGATATGAGGCATCCTTTGGTGTTGGTGCCTTGGTGAACCAGGCCCATTATTATTAAATGCCAAGACATAACAACCCCTTTTCTTGAGGTGGAGGATGTCACAAGGTTATCAACCAGGAGACCATGATTCCTGTCCCATTTGGGAGGTTCATTTGGCTTTGCTTTGCTTTGTTTCTGATCAGTCATTAGTTTCGTTTGCACCCGCTTTATTTTTCATTGTGACTGGCTCTTAAGGTTGAGGCACTAAAATCTACTACTTTAGGTTTATGCACCAAAGGTACTCTACTAGATTTAGGCTCCAAAATCTACTCTGTTAGGTTTAGCCATCGAAAAATACTTTTAGGCACTTAAAGCCACTCCAATAGATTTCCACAATAAAATCTATGTGGTTAGATTTAGACTCTGAAATCTACTGGATAGGTTTTAACACTATAATCTACTGAGCTGGACTTAGGAACCAAAAACCACTCGGTTAGGCTTCGGTAAAGATTAGGGTTTGAGTTGAAATAGGCACCTTCACTACATTAACCCTGCATGTTGAAAACCAACGTTTACCCAGTGCATTTACATGTGACAACATGGGGTCCTTTACAATTTTCCACATGTGACAAGTTGGGAGTAAGAGATCTGTCTCATTATTGCCATAATCTGGTGTGTCACAGCCCAGAAGCCCAAAGACACCCTGTGCATATCTGAGACACTGTCAGCTTGGACAAAATAGGGAATAAGGTTGGTTGCATTAAAGGATGAGGGGCAGGTCCAGAGGGGTGGTCTAGAATATGATTGGCCACCCTATTAACTAAGCTTCTGTAGGTTTCTTATTGGAAAGTCCATCAAATGAACAAAGAGACACAAAAACCCACAAGAAGACACAAAATTACCACAAAATAATATAAAGCAACCTCAAGAAGACACAAAAGGTGGGCCCAGTCTGGTAACTGCTGTCAGTCAAACACCAACATGATACTCCTGGTTCTCAGCACAGTTTTCCTTGTTCTATTATAGTTTAAAAAATCAAATTATAAATGTGAAATTACAGAACATTGTTACTGCGAAAGAGATCAACTAAAAATCAGATGGACTTTTCCCGTGATATTTCCTTTATTTCCTGATGTGTGTTTTTGCTTGTCGGAGTCCCTGGACGGGAATTAGTTTTTTATTTGTTTCACCTGTACATGTTAAGACTTGAAAAAGACACACAGTGGTTCTTTGTAACAGTAGATGGTTCAGTCAGGTTTGGTTTGGTATGAGAGCTCAAGATCTGTCCAAAAACCTCGGCCAAAGTAAACCCACAAAATCACTCAGAGTGTGTGTGTGTGTGTGTGTGTGTGTGTGACCTGCACTCATTGGCTGGCAACCGTCTTCACATTCCAGACTGATAAAGGCAGTTATGTCTTCCCATCAGATAAAGCCACCTGCTCACTGCACATGCTCAGACCGGGTCTGTATATGGCTTCTTTCCTACGCCTTGATTGGTTCATATATTTACAGTACAGAGGTCTTCTGACCTTCAGCAGAAACAGATAAAGTAAACATAAACTCTCATTTACAAAGCTTGAAGGAAAATGTTCCTGAAAACTGAAAAGGCTGAAAATGACCCGAATTTAAAATAATTTAAATGAACTCTCATGTTGTGGCTCTCAAACATGGCATTAAAATATATATATACAATGTTTTAATGTCAGAAATAATTTACTGGCAAAATAAAAACTGGCAAAGAGTCCAGTAATAATAACAATGTAGTGTAATTGGCTTTTAGCCTGATTCCTGGCTTCTGAGCGACGACTAAGAGGTTCCCTCTTACGCAGAGTTGCCAAAAACCTGCAGGCTCCAGCAGTGAGTCAGTCCCCATAGACTCCCATGTTAAAATGTCCAACTTTACAGCAGAAATAAACATGTTTACAGCCTGATACAGAAACTGTTTGGTCTCTGTAGCTAATTTCCTCATCATAACAATGGTACAGGGGGTGAATTCTTTTATAACTCACCTGTTTAAATTGTATTAAGGCTTAAAGTTTGTATTATTGGGGGTGTGACCTCTTTGACTGACAGGTGGATGGCGACACAGGCGGCTGTAGCTGCTAGCTGTCTGCTAGGCTTCACCTCAGCTAATTGGAGTCCCTGAACTGGACCTCTGGACCGTGTTTGTGCTGTTGGAGCCTTTTGGAGCATTTTTAATGCAATTATCTGACCAATAATATGGCTGCTGTGCGGTTAATTGGACTAACAGACCGTCCAAGAAGTCTGAGCTCCAGTTTTGTGGATTTCATTTGACTGTTACTTAGCACTAATTAGTCAATACGTGTGTCTGTGCATTGCACCCATAAAGCTTATGAATGCATCTTGATTAACAAGCTAACTCGTGTTAGCTGACTGCCAACCTAGCAACATCGTTCACAAACCAGTGGGTGATGTCAGTGTCACGGGAACTAAAAACATGAGAGTGGTTAGTCAAAACTACACACTGTTCACAGTCATCTTTCACCTCTAGAAAAGCAGAGGGCCTCTTACTTCTCTTTATTCCATCCCCGTGTTTTGGTTGGGTTGTACTGGGATGTTGTGGTGAAGAGAAAGCTGAGCCTGAACTGATGCCTTCTGGAGATCTTCCTTTGGATTTTTTTCAGGCACGCCCAGCTGAGAGGCGACCTGGGAGTAGACCAAGAACTCTCTGAAGAGATTGTATATATCTTCTGGCCTGGGAGCACCTTGGTATCCCCCAGGAGGAACTAGAAAGCACTGCTGGGGAAAAGGACGTCTGGTCTGGACTTCTGCTTAGCATGCAGCCACCACAACCAGACTTTGGATGTGAAGATGGATGGATGGATGGATGTACGGGTGGTGTTTAGGCTCTTGAACAAGACAGGTTATAAAACTTTCAGTCTTCTATGTATCAGTAATTGTTATAAAATTCGCTGAAGGATTTCTCTTCAGCCCACATGTGATGTTTGACATGTGGGTGACTTTCATTTGTTTTGTTCTCATTTTCACGCCAAGCTGTGACACCATTTTGTATTATTTATCAAAAGTGGTGACTTCAGTTAGCAGAATGTTAAAAAGAACAAGCTGCTGTCAGAGTAAAGTTGGACTTTCCAAAGAAAACTGATGTTTGAGGAGAACCATCACTCTCCATCCACAGCTTTCTAGTTTGTTGCAACAGCAACCTGTAGCTAAGAGATCCTGAGCTCCCATGTCTGATCAATTCTTCACAGTGCTGTTTTCTTTTTAATGTGCAGCAGCTACAGATAAAATTTTATCTCTGGAGGGATTTGCACAGACAGGCATGAAATTTCACTTTGGTTTTTCCTGACCTTACATGGTCCCTGTCAATTAATTTTCTTCACGTTGGTTCAGATCATTCATTTTCAGTGATGAAAAGATCAGATAAACCTCCTGAAATCAGATTATTTGATACAAAGCGGGCACAGACAGCATGTAGGAGGCTGTGGACACACAAAGAGAAACTGCCTTTTGATGGAGAAAGTCACACCAGCAGCCTTCAGGTTTCCTTCTCTTATGTCCTCATTTCGCCGCCTTCCTTTGCTGAGAAAAGGTTTTACAGAAGAAAATCTTTCTTTGTGGGAATAAAAAAGTTGATTATTTCCTCACTGAACAGAAAGAACGAGAGAGATTATTTTCACTTAAAGCCGAATAAATGACGAGAAAGACGAATGTTCCCGCTGTGAGGCAGACAGAAGAACTTCATGGGAAATATTGGAATCATTTTTCTCCAGCTCATGATGGATTATTGCACCGGGAACAAATTAATCAAGCAGCAGATAAAACGTCCTCTCTGTGACCAGCGAGGCACAGGAGGTTTTCAATAAGGAGGAAAAGGCGATTTTCTGCACAAAAATATTGTAATACAGCTGACGTCTGAGGCTCTGATGTGTCCCGAGAGTCTCTGTGCAGTTTAGAAATCCTGCTGAAGAGACGTTTCTTTGGTACAGCGAGGGAGGAATTAACACCAAGCCTTTAGGGTTTACTTTCAGGCCATACATGTGCACTTTATTAGGAACAGCTGTACAGTCTCAAAACTACAGCTCTGCCAGAAATCCTACTTTCACAAAGCTTCTACATTTTCAGTTTATGTTGGCGCAGTCAGAAAGGTGATGATTTTACTTAGTGTCATTTGGTACGGGTGCAGTGGTCAGACCATCAGCTCTGTTCTACTGTAATATCCTGACATGTCTCCTGTCATTGAGCCCTTGACCCAGGCACTGGCTTACATCTGGAATTGGTCCCAGCTGCTTCTTATACTTGGGATTAACTGGGGTTATTTAGAGGATCAATAAAAATATCGTTATCCTTATTTTGGGAACAATGACGATGTAGAGAGCCAAATCTGCGCAGTAGGGTGGGTGGTGAGGAAATGTTGTGTTGGTGTGGCCTGAAAGCATTTATGGCACTCGTGATCCTCCTCTGCACTATTGCATGTTGACTTTCCAACAGACAGATGAGGCTTTAATTCAGAATATTTCAAACAACAGCCATGATTGACTATGAGTTAGATTATTGTGTCATGCTCAGCCCAAACAGGCTTTTAAGACATCATTAAAGAAAAAGAAATGCCAGGGTAGCAACACGAATTAGAAACAAAGGAAGGAGTCTGAATTTTCCAGACATTAGAAACAAATACAGCGATAACTAATAAATCTTAAAGGTCTGGAGCAGTCAAAATAAAATTGAAACTTTAAAGTTTTGCTTAAATTTACTTTTACTATATTTAAAGCTGTTATTTTTTTATTTATTATCAAAATAGGGTCCTTTTCATTGGATTCATTTGCAGAAACACAGGTAGGACTCAAAGTGGCTGCAGAGCTTTATAGCTGCTCTGTTTTAAAGTGGGTGTAAACACAGATACACTTCCCTGCCTGCATAAGTAAATAATAAGTAAACAGTTTTAGTTATTACAGTTCTATTATTCCATAAATTCCACAAAAACATGGTTACAAAGTAAAGTACTGAATAATCATAAATGACCCACTGCTGGTAAAAGATTTTAATTATTTACACCTCTTAGTGATGTTGATCGGCTCATTTATACTTCACAGGATGTGTCACCTTCATTACGATAAGACAATAAGATAACAGATACCTTAAATAAGCAGGTATTATATGGCTCAAATATGTTTTGTGGCTCCATACAGATTTTTTTAGTTGAGAATTATTTAAAAATGGCTCTTTTGATAGTAAAGGTTGCTGAGCTCTGGTTTAGGTGCTGAAAATAGGTTAAGGCTTTAAAAACTACCTGATATGGTTGAGAAAATGATTGTGGGTTAGGCTAAAATAAGCCCCTTCATAAAAGTAACCCTGTGTGTTGAAAATGACTAGTTAGAAGTGACAGGCCTGTCTCAATAATGCCATAAAGCGATGTGTCACACTCTGCTGCTAAAGGACACCTTGTGTGCCTTGTTCTTTGACAGAAGAGCTGGTGATGGTCACTTTGAGCGCTGTGAAACTGAGTAGAGCTGAGTCTGAAACTGTGGCTGTAATTATGGTGCTAGATAAAGTCAGTGAATGTGTTTTAGTCATATCCACATGAACAGGAAGATTTGGTTTAAACCTGGAGATCCAAGGACAGGAGGCTAAAAACAGTGATAAAATGAGAGGAGGAGACCGGGAGGAGGACAGGGAGAAGAAAAGGAGACAAAGTATGTGAGCAGACAGAGGAGAAACAGTTGCCCTGAAAGAGGAGGTAAACAGGACAAAGATGACAGAGTGTGTGTGGAGCAATATTAAAAATACAGACAGGAATAATGAGCTAACAGCAGTGAAACCTCAGAGGTTCTCTTTCCAGGAAACAGCAGAGAATCACTGATAAAATAAAACTTCAAAGAGTGTCAGATCCACACAGAGGCTTTGATGTTTGGATATAAACTCTGAAGTCTTTTTAGTGACTTTATAGAAGCAACACACAGTGACTTTAAATCCAAAGCAGTTTAATAGGAGTTTGGTTTAAATTAGGTCATTAGCAGAGCTGACAGTGCAGAGATGGGAACACTTTGAAGGAATTGAATAAAGTGCATTTATATGGTTGGCCAATGCAGCGGATTCTGATTGAACACAAAGAAACAGTGTTTCAAATATGGATGTTGGTGCAAAGAAGCTGCAGATTTTTAAACATCCAGGCTTCCCACATTAGTTACTAGTTCTGTACCAACCAAGTGTGAAATATGGTCACAGTCTCCCCTTCTGTTCCTGAGTTATGGTCTGATGTTGGCACCTTAGACTGTGTGTATAAGATGGATTTAATCACCAACAGTCACTTGTTGGTTTGTGGTTTCCTGCTTTGAAGGCTTAATTTTGGCTTTTTGCTGTCACCATCAGGAATGTGTTTACTGAGGTCAGAGGTCAGGTAGGCTCATTTTCTCATAGACTTCTATACAATCTGACTTCTTTTTATAACCAGAGGAGTGGCCCCCTGCTGGTCTTTAGAAAGAATGCAGGTTTAAGGCCGTTCCATGCTGGCTTCAGAATGTGTTTTGTGAGTGATCACCAAAGTCAAATCCATTTGTTCTTCATTCAAAGGGAATGTTTGTGCCAAATCTGAAGAAATTCCCTCTAGGGGTTCCTGAAGTATCATGTTCATTGTAAATAGAAAGTTTCCAGTCATGGCTGTTTCTGGCACGGATGCATAAACACAAAGAAAAAAACTGGAAAAAAAGGCAAAAACATAACAAACTCAAGTAAGAATGAACATTAATAAAATAATACTCGATTTGGTGTGTTAGTCCAATTAACCGCACAGCAGCCATATTATTGGTCAGATAATTACATTAAAAATGCTCCAAAAGGCTCCAACAGCACAAACACGGTCCAGAGGTCCAGTTCAGGGACTCCAATTAGCTGAGGTGAAGCCTAGCAGACAGCTAGCAGCTACAGCCGCCTGTGTCACCATCCACCTGTCAGTCAAAGAGGCCACGCCCCTAATAATGCAAACGTTAAGCCTTAATACAATTTAAACAGGTGAGTTATAAAAAGTTGTTATAAAGGGGAAATTAGCTACAGAGACCAAACAGTTTCTGTATCAGGCTGTAAACATGTTTATTTCTGCTGTAAAGTTGGACATTTTAACATGGGAGTCTGTGGGGACTGACTCACTGCTGGAGCCTCTGGTGGACGTTAGAGGAACTGCAGGTTTAAATATTT